>BQNB010072991.1:7694-32252 GCA_026074375.1 Tanacetum coccineum
TTTGCAATATCCGTACCTACACATCACAAATGACAAAACAAGCAATATACAAGCATAATTTGCACAATTTGTTCATTTTAGGGCCATTTTTGGTATAAAAAGGATATGTGATTTCTCACATATCAAAATTCCCCAAACTAAGTGATTGTCGTGTCCTCACGCAATGTTATATGCTCTAAAATTAAATACCTCAAAAACTTCCCCAAACTAATCATTTAAAAAGTAGCAAAGTCTTTTATGGGGAGAGCTAAGAAATCACAAGTTTTAAAACACCCCTTTTTCCTATTTTTCAAACTTTTCTTTTTTATTTATTTTTTATTATTTTTATTTTATTTATTTTTTATAATTTTCCTAATTTACAACTTACAACTTATTTATGTGTGACATAATGTATTGCTTTCATTATTCATTGATAACTTTTAGGATCACGAAACAAAAAGCACAAAAGTGTCCAAATGGATAAATTCATCGTCCCCGACTTTCACCTCTCCAAGCCAAGCTTAAAAACAAGATCATTGTAAAATACAAGTTATGATGCTAACACTACTCATAAAATCTAATTGTGTACTTACTTTTCCTCCCTTATTCTTAATTTCCTCTAAAGATTTTATTATTATTATTGGTGACAAATAAATTATGTTCTTATTAATAAATTAAACATGGTTTAGACTATTAATAGTTTGAAATCCTTTCCTAAAGAGACGATATGGTGAGAATAAGGTCCACATTAAGGTTCTAATTTCGCATGATTTAGGAGTTATCCTTTTTACTTCATCCGCAATAACTCAACTACGAGTCTAGAGACAGAGGCTTTATTTAGATAACCCCGGAGTCGAAATTTGGCTTTATTATTATTATTATTATTATTATTATAGCAACATTATTAAACCTCGGTCCTTTAGAAGGCTGCAACATCGGCTGTGAGCCGGCAAGATGCAGCAAACATATTTTAACCTCGGTAATTTCCTCGACCTTTTAGAAGGCTGCAACATCGGTTGTGAGCCGGCAAGATGCAGCAAACTTTTATCAGTCTCGGGTTATTATTACTATGTGCCTTATTTAGAAGACTGTCACATCGGTTGTGAGCCGGTAAGAGGCAGTAAACTTTTATCAGCCCATAATTTTTATTATTAGTATTATTACCTCCACCCTTTAAACGATTGTCACATCGGTATGCGAGCCGACCATGATCCAGAAGTCTTATTTCGGCTTCGGTTTATTACATAATTATTATTATTATAGCTAATTTTCAAGTCCTGTGGTCTTTTAACAACTACCACATCGGTATGCGAGCCGACCATGGTACAAGAGTCTATTTCCCCACAACACTAACAAAACCTCGATGTGTACCTTACTTTCACCAGAAGGAATCTCTACGAAGTGATCTAAACTAAGAATCGCAAAAACCAAAGAAACTTTATTTATTCAACAATTATATAACGTTTATTAAGCTGATGGGAGCAAAAAGCCACAATTAACCTTTATGAGCTTTAAAGAAATCCAACTATTCTATGTTTAGCATCAAAACTTATACTCTACTCTATCATCTCTTGTTCTTCACAATTTAAAATTTCTAATAAAGAAACTCGTAAATACTTAGCCTAACGAATTAAGATCGGCACTTTAATAAGTCACAGAGACTGGCAACAATCTCAACTCTAATAAATCGATATTCGCATATTTAAAATCAATTATGGGAACTTGCAAAGTCTTGACTTTTTAAAAGCTAGACTTGCGTTTTATAGCTCCTTGTATAAAAGATTAGCAAAATCAATCTATTTAAAGTTAAGGAGAAAGCTAAGATATAAAACCGGTCGGGTCAAAATTACTTTTCGTTCTCACCAACGGAAAGCCTACATTCGTGTCAAAACTTTATTTTTATTTTTCAACTAACATTTATATTTTTTTATATATATATGAAGAATAAACTTGATATTAAGACTTAAAAATTTAAAATTTTGGTCAAAACAGGGTTGCGAGGGACACAGCAATGCACAGGTAAGATCACATTTAGAGCAGTAAACTTTTATCAGCCCACAGTTTTTATTATTATTATTATTACCTCCACCCTTTAAACGACTGTCACATCGGTATGCGAGCCGACCATGATCCAGAAGTCTTATTTCGGCTTCGGTTTATTACATAATTATTATTATTATAGCCAAATTTCAAGTCCTGTGGTCTTTTAACAACTGCCACATCGGTATGCGAGCCGACCATGGTCCAGGAGTCTATTTCCCCACAACACTGACAAAACCTCGATGTGTACCTTACTTTCACCAGAAGGAATCTCTACGAAGTGATCTAAACTAAGAATCGCAAAAACCAAAGAAACTTTATTTATTCAACAATTATATAACATTTATTAAGCTGATGGGAGCAAAAAGCCACAATTAACCTTTATGAGCCTTAAAGAAATCCAACTATTCTATGTTTAGCATCAAAACTTATACTCTACTCTATCATCTCTTGTTCTTCACAATTTAAAATTTCTAATAAAGAAACTCGTGAATACTTAGCCTAGCGAATTAAGATTGGCACTTTAACAAGTCACATAGACTGGCAACAATCTTAATTCTAATAAATCGATCTTCGCATATTTAAAATCAATTATGGGAACTTGCAAAGTCTTGACTTGTTTTAAGCTAGACTTGCGTTTTATAGCTCCTTGTATAAAAGATTAGCAAAGATCAATCTGTATATGTTAAGGAGAAAGCTAAGTTATAAAACCGGTTGGGTCAAAATTTACTTTTCGTTCTCACCAACAGAAAGCCTACATTCGTGTCAACTATTTTCTACTTTTCAACTTTTTTTTAGATATGAACAATAAACTAGATATTAAGACTTAAAAATTTAAAATTTTGGCCAAAATAGGGTTGCGAGGGACACAGCAAGGCACAGGTAAGATCACATTTCGATAGAAATCCCCCGCACACTTAGAATCAAAATATCGGGTTTTACCCCCACACTTAGGAATGAAAAAGGCAAATGCAAAAAATTCTAAGTGTGAAAGGGGAAACAATATATATACATGATCAGGATTGAGGATTCCAAAATAAGTAAAAGATCGAAGACCAAATGATTGGAGGACTGAAAACAAGCACGGGTCTTCATGATCTTAAAGAATCCTGCAAAAACAATACCACATACCATAAAAAGAAGCACGCCCCCACATTTGGGCTAAAAAATCACACTCACTTATTAATCAAGAAAATAGAAAGAAGAAAAGACACGGGTTGCCACTCGAGAAGCGCTTGTTTTTGTGCGAGTCTCTAGCTTGACTCTCCTCGAATTCCTTTATCCTTGGGGCAGAAACAGAAGAATGGAAAAATCACCATCGGATTTTCATATGCCACCGGCTTAAGAGAAGAAAAATGAAAAGTAGAGATGCCGGGGTCAAAAATAGTTTCCTCACTCCTAGAGGAGAGAAGAAAAGGAGAATCCACCGAATAAGTGAGATAAGGAAGAAATATTCGGATAACAAATGTGATGGGAAAATAATGGCGATCCTCAAAGGTTAACTTCACCAATGTTGGAGAAAAACTTTTCTCATGAATCTCGGGGTCAAAAACTTTGTCCTCGGTCATCAAATCATCGTATAAAATATTTTTCCATTTATTTTCTTTTGATTCCAAATCAAATAAATCATCATTCTCTTCGAGAGGCGGTTCATCGATGAACCCCTCGAGAATGGAAACAATGCTTATAATAGGAGTAGACGGATCATGGTGAAGAAGAAGCTCAATGTCATCTCCTGGAGCGAGACACTCATCCTCATTAGAATCGGAAATAGGTGTGACTAGGAAAGTCGACTCATCAAGGTTGGAATCATAAGAAACCTTGCACTCGATGTCCTCTAAAACCTCATTAAAGAGAGGATTTACGTCACTAGAGGTGAAATCATCATCAAATTCAAAAAGAGGATTCGAATAAATCTTAAAAGTTTCCTTCGGAACGTCCTCCTCACCTCTAGATCAAAGTCGGCTTTCTCAATTCCCGGTGGAATTGGATCGATATGAGCGAGTTCACCGAGAACTCCTCGAGAAGATAATCAAACTTAGGTGAAGAATCAATTAGTAATACACACAGTTAAGCAAAGCGAGCGAGATAAGATTTAAATCGGCATTGAAATAATGCGGATCAATCTTTGGAGAAATGATTTCTTCATCATCAAAAAGAGGGTTCGAATAAATTTTGAAATTTTCCATCGGAACGTCCTCATCAGAAAGTGACTCGTCATCACTAGAGGTGAAATCTTCGTTTGAATCAAAGAGAGGATTCGAGAAAGTCGTAAAAATTGGAGAAGCTTCATCACACTCGCTTTCATTATCGAAAAAATCCTCGGACTCACTTGGGATTGGGACAAGGTTCTCAACACTAGACTTTATTAATTCGTCCGATTCCTTTTCAAGAATAGTGTCAAGATGCTCGTCCCCCATTATGAGAGAGTCCTCGGGCTCTCTAGTCAGTAAGACGGGAGGGGAAGATGTGATAACAACAGACGAAGAATATCGAGCAATATATATATATATGTATGTATGTATATATATATGTATGTATATATATACATATATATATAATATAGGAGGAGGGAAAACGAAATTTTATAGAAAAAATAAAAAAAATAATAATTTTTTTAAAAGGGATGTTGGTTGGATCGGCTTATAAGAAAAAGAAAAAAAAGGAAAAAATTTTGATTACAATTACGAGTCGTTGCATTATAAATACAAAATTAATAAATCCCTAAATCACTTTTTTCTCTCCCTCTTTGTTGTTCGGCCGAATCCCTCAAGAAGAAAGAAAAAATGTTTAGGTATGATCTTAATTAAGTTATTCTTTAATCTTTTTATAATTAGTAACTTTAATTTATGGAATAATTAAGGTTCATAATTTTTCTGTAAATTAATGATTTCGTGTGCAATTTTTACTTTCACTACACCTACATGATAGGACAAAACATTAAGCAAACAACTGTACAGGTTACAATACGCCGTATCCCAAACCCAAGGATACGCCGTATGTAAACTTGTGAAACAATTTTAATTATTACTAGAAATTATATACTGATATAAATAATGATAATGTCCAAACATGCATACGCTATCCAAGAGGGGGTTTGATACGCCGTAAGGCATGTCTGGGAAGACTGGACTAATAAAAAAATTAAAATTCAATGCGACAAACAATTAAATTGATCGGGTTTTGTCTCCCGGAAGCACTTTTTTTTTTAGTTTGGTCGTTAACTTCGGACCTTTTCTTATCTTCTCTTTCATCTCGTTTTCTCTAGTCAGAGCCATCCATAAACCTTTTTGCAAAAAAAAGTTCCTGGTAGAATACTGAGTTCATATTGGTTTCTGAATGGTTGATGTGCTCAAGCTCCTTGATAGCCATATATTCTTCATCAGCCTCAAACGTGTATTTTGTCATTTCGAACCTCCTAATCTTGCAGGCTGATGGTTCATGAGTGAGATCTCCATGCATTTTTGACCTTTTTGAAAATTCTCTTCGTTATTTGTTTTATTATTCCATTCAGGCTGGCGGTTAACATTAAGATAAGGTTAAAGGTCCATTTAGGTTTGGCGTTTGCGTATGGTCCCCGGAGGCGGTCATCCCAACGAGTGAATAGGCATACTTCATTGGTATTCACTCTCCACCAACATTCTTCAAGTTTTACGAGTACATCGTAGTCGAGCTCGTGGAAGTTTTTGAAACTGTTTTTTAACCATGCGTAAAACTTCATAACGCCAGGAGTATCATCTCCCCATGATTCTTCAATTTGAGCCTTATAATTCAAAGTTTCTTACTTTATGCCCCATCAATCATTTTATCGTACCAATTGTGATCTTGAAAAATAAGTCTGGCGACTGACTACTAAACCAGCCCAGGTAGCTCCCCCCCCACATCCACTACAATATCCATCCGGTTTCCGAAATACATGTGGGCCCATTTTGTAATTTCCATTTTTGACGGGTACGTTTCGCATATGTGGTCACCAAGTTGATACGAAACCTCATTTATTTGACCAATGTTTCATCAAGTCTAGGTGTTTTTTTCAATTATTCAACTCATGTTTTTACTCATCGTATGTTTTGATCCATTGGATGTCGTTAGGTAAATAGATCAAGGGTCATTTTTGGTAGGTAGTTAAGTTCTTTAAAGGCCTATAACAGGGGTGTATCAATATTGAAACGTCTTCTTTGATCTTAAAGCTTTCTAGAACGGTTGTCAATTAATCTCAATGGGGTATTTCATCACCAGTTTCTCATCTTTGTGCATGATCAGGAAATGATGTTGAATTTCGAACGTATTTTTTAGATAATTCATCCCAAGTAGAAATGGTACCGATACATTCATTTGTAAACCATTTGCTTGCGGCACCCGAGAGCGTGGTAGGGAAGACACTAAGTCTAAATTGGTCTTAACTTAGTCCCCTTATTTTAAGTGGCTCAACGATTTTGAGAAAGTTATTAATGTGTTCAATCATTATTATCCATTTAATCTATTAAAAGACATTGTCGCGGAATTTTCACCAGAAATGTCTTCGATCTAATGAACTTTTCTTTTCGATAATTTTTTCATGTTATTGTTTGAGCAAATCTTTTACGATAGTAAGGAAATGTAGTCGCCTCGTTGACGGTCTTTTCATTGGCGAATCCTTCTCCAAGCGGAGAACAAGAAATAAAACATTAGTTTCGGATGTGCTCTCAAAGGAGAGAACACATAGAAATAGACAAAAAAACTGAAAAACAGAAAATATGGTACGTGTATCAGGTAACCAATTATGTCGTATTCTATTAAACAGAATACGCCGTATGGGTCTTTTGAATGGCAGCACACCGTATTGAGTTTAACTGAATACGTGTATTGTTGGAAAATAGTTACACTGTTTAGACAGTAAAAATCAATACGCGTCTTGATACTGAAGGTTTGATACGTCGTATAGGTGTTAGTCAGAACAAATATATTTAAACACAACAATTTAATATAATGCAATAAATTCAACACATAATTAAATTAAACAATTAACAAAAGTGAATTAAATTATTTTACACTAAACAAGTTAATGGTTAGAAAACCTAATTAGAATATAGTTAATCACTTATTCCACACCCACGGCACGGCCCATAAAACCTGATGTGTCATGTGTGATGCATAATTAGTGATTATCAGTTTTACATTTTATTTTTAGCCATAAACCTAATGACAACACCTTTAACAGGCCCGTGTAACCGGTCAAGATTGTAGCTTCGCTGGTATGGTAGGGTTGTTCGAACACTTAATACGTGAGAGTTAACATTTTATTCTATCAAATCTCTATCTAGATTAGTTTAATTAATTGTTAAACCTATGCTATACATATTTACTAGGTGGGTAAATGGGGGGTTTTCAGCCTGAGAGACTGGCACAGGTTGGGTGGTGTCAAAGATTAATTCAAAACACAATACAAAACTAATGTAATTAATCACAAGTAAAGAAGGGGTTCATGACAAATAATATAAAATGTACTTAACCATGGTTAAAATCAATTACAAGTGGTTGTTTATTTAGTACATTGGGCTACTTATTTCGAGGCGGCATATAATTCTTCAGACTTACACGATTCTTCTTCTAAGACCTAGATACGAATACAATCTGTCACGATTAACACATCTGCATAATAAGCATCTAGTCTAATTATAATTTATCACAGGGGAATTAAAGCAAGTGGTGATCTGTTAATACCGAGCCCATCGGGATTTACCCACTTATTGCTGATGCTTGTGCTTATACACCGGTTGTCCACCACCAAAATCAATTACCAAACATATTAAGAACAATATTTGGTTGATCAAATTATCGGGTCACTGGCCGGTCTAACTAGGCTTCATAATCAAAGGGTAAGGACAGGTGTAATTTGTGACTATTGGTCCAGTATTACACGACACAAACTTGGGAGAGCTATCTGGCTTTAGATTACTAGTTTTAAGTCTCACTAGGACCCATTTGAATGATAGTGCATGTACAAGTAATAAACAAGTATGAGGCGATTTAAACATAATTAAAACACAACGATAATTAAGTAAGCAGATTAACAAACCAATCATTATAATATTCATTAAACATGGCTAATCCCGTGGGTATTAGCCCAAAATCTATGTCATTTTTACAAACGTGATCAAAAATTTAGAATCGATTGATTAAGAAAGTAGAATTGCATAATCTTTTGTCTTCTTTGGAAATTATGGTTGGTTGCTTGGACATTGGGCTGCTTCTAAATATCTTGGAAAAAACTCATCTTTCAGGAGTATGGAATAGAGAATATAATATTTGACACTAAAACTCATTTTTGAAGCCTCGTAATTTTATAGTGTATAAAAAAATTGCCATCGATAATCCATATAGGAGAATTGAGATTCGGCGTATAGGGTTATTCTTCCTTGGAGTTCGCGATAGATCAAATTCAATCAAGATTAATTACCATCAATCACATTAACTTCGTATCTTTGACTGATGACCAGCTGTGCATACGGCATATTAGTGAAGAGTGATACACCGTATAGGGAATTGATAATTAGGCGTATTCTTGTGATGAGCTGGCGCGGATACGCCGTATCTTCCTTGTTGGATATGACGTATAGTAGCAGATAACAGATTTCTTCAAATGTCTTCGTTTTAGTTCCAGAATTGAGCCTTTTTGCTTCGTCTTCACAAGTTACTCCATAATTACCGCAATCATAAACTTTAAGCAATTAGGTACAAATATGTTGCAATAATCATATAAAAGTAGGTAAAATGCATGGGAGACGGTAAAATGTGACGTTATTTGATGATAGCACATGCACGGATGGGTTAATCCTGCAAAGTCTATAGTTTTGATAGTCAACTATCAGATGTTTTCAGCCTTTCAGTATCATCCCCTAAGTGCAAACACAAAGTGTACAGAAGATATGGGAATGTAAATGTTGACTCTGACTCTCTATTGGGTCGGGGGTGCCCCTTAACTTCACCACTCTCTCTTAGAGAAGTTTGAGAGTGGTTTCTTACAGTGCCTCTTATATTTAACATATTGTTACCTTTTCGGCTTCAGCGGTTGAGGGCTGGTTTCCTTGCTCCTCTGCCAAATCAGAGGCTAGACTCTTGGTGGCATCAGCGGTCACCATTGTGACTTCAGCGTGCTGAGTCTCAAGTGAATGTTTCTTTGGGAGTATTAACCTTGACCTTGTAGGAGACTTTGGTCTGAAGAAGGTGGGGATTCTCCTCTTTCTTTGTCATTCCGGGTCAAGTTGGTGCTTTGAGCTGGGAGTGACAAGCTGCACAGTGGTCCTTAGACGAGGACTATATCAATGTGTCATCAGCATTACCTCCCAGAGGGAGGGACAAAAAAGGCTGTTCAGGCTCTTTAGAATGTTTAGCTACTTTTAAAATGTTTGTGAAGTTTAAGGAATTCAGCGATGATAAGCAATTTCTTGAAAAGAAGCAACTGTAATGGTGTGGGGTTTTACAAGAGTGAGATCATTGTTGACATAATCTCTTCCAAGCAATTTTTCAAACATCAGGGATAAAAATCTTGTATAGCAAATATTCAGTTCCTATGTTCCTTCTTCTATTTTTTAAGCTTATGAGCCAAGTTGAGGAAATATAATCCCCAATGTCAATCTCCAAATCCACAGTTAAACAATATGCATTTGTTTGCTCATTAAGGTTCTTTTGTCATGTGACCTTGCATCCCAACCCCTATATAAACACTTGACAATATATTGCTATAAATAACTTCCAAATAGGTTGGAAAAATACTTCTATTGTAGAAGAGATGAATTAACAGGACTAGTGGATGAAAGAAGTGGTTTTTCCTTGTCAAATAGACCCAAAGAGTCATTCCCAGCCCTTACGGTCTCCTTGAGAGGTAAAGGAATAGCTTACCTTACAAATGTGTAGGCCAATGGTAGTATTGAAACTCATCTGGTATAGGAAGGGGTTAATCAACACCATGACAGTAAGAAGGTGATGGTCTTGGTCTCCTCTTGAACCTCTGTTGTATACCAAAACTCCTTTAGGTATTCCATATACATTGCGGTGGGTTGAAGGGTTAGGGCCCTATTGATGCAACAGTTTGACAAAAAATTGAGCATGGGTCAAAATAACTCATTTGAGGCTCAGAGAAGCAACAAACGTTATTGAAACACAAATAAACACTATCTGTACACATAAATTGACTTGGTTGATGAATGAGTGTTGATGATTGTTGTGAAGATGTAGATTCAGAAGCCATTTGATTTTAAACTTTGATTATGTATGATGAAAAGATTTACGTGTAATTGTGTGATGAAAAAATGGACGGTATTAGGGTTTTGATGTGATGAATGTGAAATGGTGAACCTTTTATACCACAAATAATTTTATAAGTTTAAAAATAAATTCAATTTGAAGTCCGCATTAAATGCAAGTGGTAAAACTATCACAAAACGTGAGTCCCTAGACCCTTCTGTGACAACCGTGATTTATCAAGGTTGGTTTAACCGTTAGAGTTAACTTGCTTAGTTTTATGAGTTTGGTATTATGTGCTTAAGATGAATTGATGATATGTGTGTTATGATATATGTGCTATTATAAGGTGGTTTATCTGTGATAGAAGAAAATGAATGATTTAGTCATTTCATTTCGTAAGTGATGGTGATTTGGGAAGTATAGTGATTTTCGTTATTTTATCGTTGGTAAAATTGAAGAAGTGTGTATCATTAAATTTCGAGTTGAGATTAATTAGTGAATTGAGATTTTTATAATTTATTTATGAAGTAATAAGTAAATATAAATTTAAGAAAAATAATAACAAATAGTGTAAGTGTTTTGTTTTAAGTTATGTATTTATTTAAGTATTTAAGGTAAATAAGTAGTATAATACTTTGGTTTTTTCAAATATTACTATATATACTGTATTCATATATATGTATGTGTTATATATATATATATGTTTATATAAATTTATTTTGTTTATTTATATTTATATTATGTATTAATTATATATATATGTATATATATATATATATATATATATATATATATAATATATGTATATATATATATATGTATATATTATATATATATATATATATATATATAATATATATTATAAATATATATATATATATATAATATATATATATTATAAATATATATTATATTATATTTAATATATATGAGGGGGAAAAACGAAATTTTATAGAAAAAATTAAAAAATAATAATTTTTTTAAAAGGGATGTTGGTTGGATTGGCTTATAGGAAAAATAAATAAAAGGAAAAAAATTTGATTACAATTAGGAGTCGTTGCATTATAAATACAAAATTAATAAATCCCTAAATCACTTTTTTCTCTCCCTCTTTGTTGTTCAGCCGAATCCCTCAAGAAGAAAGAAAAAATGTTTAGGTATGATCTTAATTAAGTTATTCTTTAATCTTTTTATAATTAGTAACTTTAATTAATGGAATAATTAAGGTTCATAATTTTATTGTAAATTAATGATATATAACTATATGGGAGTGTTCAGGATTAGATTTAGAGCATGTGGGTGTAAACGGTTTAGGTTAAATCGCGTTAAATTGAAAGTTAGTGTTTGACAGAATTTTGGGTCGTGTTGATTGAATGATATCTCAATGATAAAAATGAGTTTTTGGATGAATCTTGTGCCTAAATTGAAGATCAGAGAGTCTAGTTTCCAAAAAGTCAGGCCCCGAAAGGTTTTGAGGTCGAGAAGTTAGTCAAATAATTTTTGCACGAAAAGTTGTAAAAACAGTAAATTCGGGTCAGATTTCGGGGAGTAAAACCCCTACTTAAAAGTTGAATTGAGGTTAGCTAAAAATCAAAAGTCATATTTTATGTGTCTATTAACTTCTGCTGAAAGCAGAAGTCCTAATTCATTGTCTAAGTATTTTTAGAAAAATTAAACTTTTTGGTGTGCGTTCAGATCCGAATTTGAGTACTTTGTGATGTTGAATTTTTATAAAATAGTTAGGCTTAATATTATTTTTTATCAAAAATTACAGTAGTTCATAACCCATTGAGAAGGTAGAAAATGAAAGGGCAAAAGTCAGTTTGGTGATTTAGTATTTTATTTGTGATCATAAAGTGACTATAAAATTCTGCCGAAAAACTGGAAAACTAGAATGAATGATTAAAGGTATTTAGAGTATGAGTGAGTTATGGGGTGTATGGTAAAGGATTTATATTCATAATATAAACTTAGTAGTCTATCAATATATTGTTACATCGTCTTGGGCATTTAGCCTGATTGTGTGTAGCATGGGTTTTATTTGTGTTTGGTTGATTACAAGGATATTGTGAAGTAGTTGTGCTTCAGGTGAGTTTCATATTCCCATTTTTATGTTTTTCATGGGATGGAAATAATGCAAATTATGTTTTGAAATATTTTATCGTTGTGATTATGTGTTTTAAATTGCGTTTAGACATTATATGACTATGTGATACATGTGTTATTTGGGATCGAAAGAGGTACGCCTACCTCATGCTTCGTGATTATTGGATCGGATGGGTACGCCTACCCATATTGTGTTGGTTATGGGATCGGATGGGTACGCCTACCCAATGTGATATGTTGTGTGATACATTGGTGGTGAGCTTGGTTGCTTATAGTGCCAGCTATTCTAAGCCCGAATGGGAAATTATGTTGTGGATATGTTGATTTAATTTTGGTTGCATGCTAGCATAAGTTCATGGTAGTTCATTATTGTCCTCCTTTGTTTTGATAATCACAGTAAAAGCGAGTATTAATGCGTGTCTAAAACCTATGACTCTCACTAACATTATTGTTGATGTTTTAAGCATCATTTTCAGGTTGAGCCTCATAAGGAAAATGAAGTTAGGAAGATTGGCTAGTGAGACCATAGGACTTGCATTATGGAGTCTTCGATTCTTAATTTTGTACTTCGGTTGTTTTGTCTTATGATGACATTTATTTTGGATTTTATTTTCAAGTCTATGTATTTTGTGTGTGCGATTAACCTTAATACAAGACCCCTCTTGTGTTTGGTATCGTCATAACACTTGGTGTTAATATAATGCATTTTAGACATTCTTTATTGTTGACATCAATGTATGTGATGATGCATATCTTGTTACGCCTCGTGTTTCTGCTCTGGCGGGGTGTGACAGATTGGTATCAGAGCCATTGGTTATAGAGAAATAGGTGGTTTGACCTAGACTATAACCTAGGAATTCTTCGTATAGCTGCATAAAGAAACTATGTGTGTTATAGTTTATATACTTTTGTTTTCTTGTTTTTATCTAAGTTTGATCTTGACTTACGGGCTACTCGATATCAGAAGATCTAGAAGAGGAGCCAATTAAGGAGGAGCCTCTCGAGGAACCGAATGAGGAAGGTTAGTTCGAAGAGTCAGAGAAGGAGGCTGACTCAGATCTCTTGTCGGATGCTTGTAGCAGGCATGGACCCGCGGAGTCGGGTGACTCTTGCGAAAGCAATGTCAAACCCAAGCGAGACCAGCATAAGTTTGTCCTATTTTTTACCTCGACACATTGCTATCGATTATTTCTTTCGGATATTACGTATTTTAGGCGCTTCGAGACCTTCGTTTTCTTATTGTCGTTTTCAATTTTACCTTTATATAAATAAATATTGCTTTGATAGAGCATCGTTTTGTGGAGTCAAGTAAGAGGTGCAATGTGGTATATGTGCATATATGTGTTATCATTGAGATGTGTAGTCTTGGAAGCAAGTACACGTATGAAAGGATGCACTTATAATTATGGGAGGCCAACATAATTATAAAGGCATCACACACGTAGACTTGTGACCATGATTGCATTGATCGGTGTTTGTTTGTGAGGTGGTAGTGTAAGATGTTATGATATGTGCGTTCATGATAAGGATAGTTGTATAGTAAGGGGATTCTTCTCTTACCTAATGTGTGATTTTATTGGGCTTAGTTGCGTAGTCAACAAGTTCCCTTTCTACCTAATGATTACGAATTATAACTATTATTACGATTATTAAGTTTGTTCGTCTGCTCGAATATTCGCTCGGATATATAACTGTCATTTTAGCATTCCTTGTTTGTACCATGTCGGTATAGATGATTTAACGTTTCTATTCGGCGTATTGGTGAATATTGGTTGTTTGGATCTGCTTTTTTGGATATTGGTACGTTCAATGTTTCTTTCGTTGTATTGATTACTTGTATGAGTACCAAAATTTTCTTTTAAGCACTAATTGTTCCTAACATATTAGTACGGATCATTACTCCGTTCTTTATATATCTTTTGGTTTTGGTAACATGCTGCGACATGTTAGTACTGACACTTTTTAATGGTTATTCTTTTGATCGTAAGTACGGATGAGTCTTCATGTTCTTTCCTTTTGGTTCCTAATGTCTTTGTATGAATTTCTCTTGTGCGTGTTCGCTTCACTGTTATTCTGACTATATGGTTCCCGGTATTTTCTTTCGCTTTCAAACAATAAAATTGTGTTAAAGTCTTTACGGTATTATACAATCCCTTTTGGTATTACGATGTCCTTTGTTTGAGTAATATAATTATATTGATATCGAGTTATGAAAATCCTTTTGAAGTATATCTTGATGGTGTTTGGGGAAAAACTCTTTTTGAAATGATCTTATGAATATGTTATGACATCGCTTTTATGTTAATGTCTCTTTATGAAAACTATGTTTATAATGATTTTTATAAAACGATGTGTGACTCGCGTGATCTTACTCCTTTTTATATATAAATAAATATAAATAAATATAAATATATAACAAGGATCAGGATCCACAAAATCAATGAAACCGGAAGTAGTATAGAGTGTTTCCGGGTCGTTATGTCCCAACGAGGCTTGAATGGAAAATCGAATGACGAATTGATAATCGATGTTTGAATATGACAAGGATATGATTGGGCACTAAACCTAATAAGCAAATGCACGAAAAGATAAGCAAGGAAAATAAGCTAGAGCAGGCATAAAGGCTAGGAATGGTAAAAACACTTAAAACTTTTAAACTAAGACACAAATAAGCTCAAATAAACTTAAGACAAAACCAAATAAGCTAGACTACCCCTAAATAAGCAAATTCAGCAAGCAATTTAGCCAAGTTAAACAAGAGAAACTCAGCAGTACTAACCACAGTACTAACAATACTAACTTGGAGTTAGTACTGCTAGCTTTGAGTTAATACTGCTGGCTCTAGAGTTAGTACTGCTAGCTTTAACAAAACACAATGAAACAAGAAATAAGCAAATAAGCTAAAACAGATATTTAACTATCCCTAATAAGCACTCAGGCATAAGAATAAGTAACTGGAATAAACTAAAATGGCGAATAAGCTAAAAAACTAAAAACCGATAAACTCTTGAAATTACTTTGAAAAGGCAAACAAGCTTAAATAATCTCTACTAAAGACAGTAAACGAAAATGGTTTAATCTACTCTAAAAAGCTAAGCAAATCTTAAATAAGCAGAAATAATAAGCTGATAAGCTAAAATGAACTAACAGTACTAACAGTTTTAACTACCAGTACTAACTTAGAGTTAGTACTGCTAGCTTTGAGTTAGTACTGCTAGTTGAAAATCCCAAAAGAGAACTAGCAGTACTAACTATGGGTTAGTACTGCTAGTTGAAAATACCCCTGAAAGTTTTCAAAAATCATTTTTTTCTTCTTAATTCAAGCTGATTTGATCCTAATTTGTTAAAAACAGATTATCAAATAACAAAATAAGGCACTTATAAGCAGGTTTTAATCAATAATAAGCACTTAAATAAGCTAAATCAATCTAACAGTTTTAACTCATAACTAACAGTACTAACTAAGAAATGTGCACAAGTCACTTTTAAACTAACAACTAAGCAAGATAAGCACTAAACATCGTAATAAAGCATAAATAAGCAAATATAAGTAACAAATAAGCACTAATAAGCAGTTCTACAGTAAATAAGCAAAATAAGAAAAATAAAAACTTACAACTCCCTTGCTCAAAACAGGGTTAAACAAAGAGTCTACAAGCTCTAGCTTGTATGAAACAAGCTAGTGAGAGTCCATAAGCCCATCCAGAACTGGCTTATCATCCATAAGCTGTGGTATATTTGAGGTGAGATTTTTTTACCTTTTATTTTTTTTCTTAACTATTTAGCCTTTTTAGTTTACTTAATGAAAGCAGCTTATAAATAAGCTGTATTGAGAGCTTTTTGAACACAAAACAACACAATTAAGAAGCTTAACACTTGGAATTGTAAATTGACTTAAAACCTCAAATTTGCATTAAAACTTGAAAGTGTTACAAAGCTGAAAGTAAAAGCTGTAAAATGACTTTAAAAACTAAAAATAAGCTAAGTTATATTAAAAATTAAGCTAAGATAATCTAAGATTGCCTCCAAGGCTTACAAAAGGCTCTATTTATAGCCGAAGTCTTCTCTTTTTGGACATGCAGCTTGTGTTTTCTTTGTGAGAGACTTCCATGGTGTTTTAGTTGTGTGAGGGACTTGATAAAAGTAATCTCAGCCATTCAATCTTCTTGTGCTTCTTTTTGAGTCAATCTAGCCATCAAAATTACTTGAAAATGGTGAGGGATTGCCAACATGGCAATTATAAAGCTGGGAGGAGGAGGAAATGTTTTATCCAGGGGGTTGTAGAGGTTGCAGGGTAAAAGGGTGGGAAAACACCCGTGAGTTGTATCTGGGTTTAGTTGGGCGGGAAAGATGTTTTTGGGTAAGTTGGCAGTTTCGGCCCCTTAAGTTATATTGCACCCAATTTGCAATCTCAGCCTTTGTCTTTTTATTCTTGTAATACAACTTGAGGTTTGGCAATTTTAGTCCTTCAAGTTGTATTTTTTGAACTTGGTTGACTTTTGACTTTGACTGACTTTGGTTTCGATTTGACTTTGTCTTTTCCATTCTGTGCTCGGCTTTGTCGTTTTTGGCTTTCTTTTTGTCCTTTTCTTGAATATCCGTTTCATGCATAATTCAAATGCAAAACATACAAATACAATGTATTTTTGGTACGTTTTTAGCCATTTAAGTCCGTTTTTAATGGAAAATGGTATGTGTAATTAAGCATATACCAATATGGAAGATAATGATGATAGAAAGACTTTTCTTAATTATTTTTGTATCGATCTTAATTATGTTGACTAACAAATAAATAATCTTTTGTCAATACATAGAGATACTGTTCATGAACTTAATACATGCAAAGAACACCTTATTGTATTAAAACAAACCAAACTTAATTTTCTTACCATGAAGCATGTAAACACTGAGATTTTTAAAGAGAATCAAAACTTAAAAAAAGAACTAAAAGAGCTAACAAATATCACTGAGACATGGCTTAACAGTTCTAATAAAGTAAATCAGTGTATCAGTGAACAAATTCCCTGTCAAAGGAAAAGAATTTTAGGACTCGATCAACTCACTGAAGAACCTTCCAGTTCTGGGAAAACAGACTTAATCTTTCTAAAATCTTCAGCTGATGACACAGAAGAGTCCATTCCATGTGTTGAAAACCCCTGGTTGTCTAAAGCTGAAGGATTTACTTTGCCAAATCATGATACTGGTAAAATCCTTCCAGCTGAATCACAAATACAAGCAACTGATCCTTCAGTTGCTATCACTAACTCTTCAGCTAGTGAATATGATTCAGCTGATGAATCTTCAGGTTATAGCACCCTTCTTCCTCCACTAGAGAAGTTAGTTGGTGTTGAACCTGTTTCTAGGCCAAAGACTATCAAATTAATTTTGAAGTCAAAATCCACATTCAAAGATAAAACATTAAAAGGTGTCAGAATAAATGAACCATCCTCGACTCCTGCTAAGGTTTAACAAAGATGTTTCAACATAAAAAAATTAATTCAGCTCCTGCTAGTAAACTGAAGAATGTGAAAACTAAAGATGACTTATCTTTGCCTACTGTAATGAAAGAACTAAATATTCTAAAATTACAAATAAGAAAAAGTCAGTCATCTTATTCTAGAAATAACAAATCTCAACAGGTTCCTCAAAATGCACTTTAAAACAAATACAAGACACAATTTAAAAGGAATTGTGAACTATGTGGACTAAATAATCATCTCTCTGAGAATTGTTACAATATTTTTGTTTTGTAAAAAGTTTAAGAGAACTAATTACAGAATGTAATCATGTTGAGTATATGTCCACCATGAACATGTCTCAGCATTTCAAAGGTCAAGATGGATCTTCTTTAAGATCTAAAACCCCAAGACCATCAAAACACTTATTCCCCCCTGCATACACTATGGGTTTAGTGATTATCTATTTGATGATTGTGTAAACTATCCCATATGTGATATCTGTGGAAGTTATGATACACATGGTCATAACAAAATTATTTCTCTAAGAAGAGGAATCAAACCAAGAAACCCTTAGCATGTCACAAAAAGTTATGAAACATGTGGTAGCACAGTTCACACCACATCTGATCACAATGACATTGAGTGGTTTAGAAAAGGTAAAGCACTTCAAGCTAAAGATCATAAATCAAGGAAGATTGAGTCATCAAATGCTAATATCTCAAAGACTCTCACTAAAAAGTGGGTTTCTAAGCAAAACTAGCCATTCTAAACCTATTTGTGCAATGTGACATTTCTAAATCCCATTTGGTACCTGGTTAGTGAATAATCAAGGCATATGACTGGTGTCAAAAGTTACCTACATAAATATATGGAATAACCATAACCTAAGGTAGTGTTTGGAAATGACTCTACATGCATCACTGAAAGTTATGGTTCTTTAAAATGTTATGGTTTAGTTTTAACAAAAGTAGCATTTGTAAATGGTCTTAATTATAATCTAGTTAGCATCGGTTAACTGTGTGATGCTAAATATATTGTTCAGTTTGATGAGAAAAGAGGGAAAGATGTTGATGTTTTGGACATGACCTCCTCTGAACAAGAAATCTTGTTTCTTGTCTAAAGCTACAAAAATTTCAACTGACTTTAGCACATAAGACTTGTTCATCTAAACTTCAAAACAATCAATAAACTGGCAAATCAAAATCCTATTATTGGTCTTCCTTCACGTGTCTACTTTAAGGACAAACTAGGTTCATTAACCATGAAATGTATACCATTGTCATTGTTGATGAGTACTCAAGGTACACTTGGGTATACTTTCTAAAAAACAAAATCCATGCACCTAAAACCATTATGTCACTCATCAAGAGAGTTGAAAATCAAAATTACATCAAAATCAAACAACTCAGAACTGACAATGGTACTAAAGTCATAAATAACATTCTTGTCAACTTCTGTGATGAAAAAGGGATTTCAAAAAACTTTTCCTCTTCATACACACCTAATCAAAATGGTGTTGCTGAAAAGAAAAACAGAACTCTCATAGAAGCTGCAAGAATAATGCTTTTAGGATCTGTCTTTTCAAAACAATATTGGATTGAAGCTGTAGCTAGTGCATGCTATACTCAAAACGAGTCCGCTATTGTTAAAAGACATCTCAAAACTCCCTATGAAATCTTTCGTGGGATAATTCTAAACATTGACTTCCTTCATATCTTTGAAATGTCTAGTTTACATCCATAATCATAAAGGTTATTTAGGGAAGTTTGATGAAAAAGCTGATGATGGTTATTTTCTTGGATACTTACTTGTTTCCAAAGCCTTCAGAGTCTTCAGCACCGGAATACAACGAACTAAAGAAACCTATCACGTCACATTTGATGAAAGCACTGATGCTATCAAATTCACAAAACCTTTAGATGACAACATCACCATTGCTGAATCTGAAAGATACCCACCTAATGAGTATCTTCATCCATATGAACCATCTCAAAGGTAACAAGTAAATAGCAATGATGTTTCCTTCATATATCCCTATGAAAGACCTGAACCTATTGATATTGAAACAAATGTTACATCTGATCAACATGATCAAGCTAATTAAAATGATCAAAATGACCAAAATGATCATTCAGCACAAGATGATGAAATCTTAAATGATGATCAATCTGAGCACTCAAATCATAACAATGATAATCATATCATTGATAACATCCTAAACATTAAAGATGATCAGACCTCTAAACCACCCTCCTCTCTAGTTAAGAATACTTTAGTTCCAAATACAATTCCAATCCTAAGTATTCCTTCCTCATCCATCCCATCTATGGCCTCTCCAGTTCCTTAATACATGGTCTCAGGATAAACATATTGAGCTAGTTAACATCATAGGTGATCCAGGAGTTGGAATGCTTACTTGAGCCATGGCTAAAGAACTTAGTGTTGCTTCAGCTCATGAATGTCTCTTTGTAGACTTTCTATCTGAAGAAGAACCTAAAATGGTTTCTAAAGCACTCAAGCATCTTGGATAGGTTGATACCATGCAAGAGAAACTGAACCAATTTGCCATAAATCAAGTTTGGGTCCTAGTTCATGCACCTTATGGAAAAACCATAATTGGCTCCAAATGGGTATTCAAGAATAAAAAGGATGAAACTGGAATTGTCATGAAAAATAAGGCAAGACTTGTGGCTCAAGGCTATAATCAACAAGAAGGCATGGACTATGATGAAACCTTTGCTCTAATGGAAATACTTGAAGCAATTAGGATCTTTCTTTCCTTTGTCACTTACATGAACTTTACAGTCTATCAAATAGATGTGAAAAGTGCTTTCCTCAATGAAAAGCTAAAAGAAGAAATTTATGTTAAGCGACCTCTAGGCTTTGAGAGCAGTGAATTTCCTAATCATTTTTGCAAATTGGGTAAAGCCCTTTATGGACTAAAACAAGCTCCAAGAGCATGGTATGAAACTCTCTCAACCTTTCTAACTGAACACAAGTTTGTAAGAGGAAAGATAGATAACAAACTATTTCTCTACAAAACCCAGACTGATGTGATTTTGGTTCAAATCTATGTTGATGATATCATTTTTGTGTCTACCAGCACAAAATTATGCAAACAGTTTGCTAAACTAATGACTCAAAGATATGAAATGAGCATGATAGGTGTCCTCACTTATTTCCTTAGATTTCAGATTAAACAATCTAAAAGAGGCATTTTAATCAACCAAGAAAAATATGTCAATGATCTGCAGAAGAAGTATGATATAGATGGTTCATCAGTGAAAACTCTAATGGTACCCCCTAATAACTTAGGACCTAATCTAAATGGAGAATCTGTCAAAGAACTCGGTCAGAGTAATGGAATACGTGCACTAGATGTAATCTAAACGTGCTAGAAAACCTGACATTTAATTCTCCACTTGTCTATGTGCAAGATATCAAACAAATCCTAAAGAATCCCACCTTATTGCTATAAAAAGAATTTTCAAATACCTAAAAGGTACTCCTAGTCTTGGTCTTTGGTATCCAAAATGTTTAGGTTTTGACCTAAAAGGAATAACTCTTACTCTGACTATGTTGGATGTAACATGGACAGAAAAAGCACCTCATGTGCTTCTCTGTTTGCTTGAGGCAGAGAACTTGTGTGATGGAGTGCAAAAAAAGGCAGCAATTTGTAGCTATGTCTTTAGCTAAAGCTGAATATGTAGTTGCTGCTGGTGTGCCAATATACTATGGATGAAGAGTCAACTTACTGACTATGACATAATATGTGAGAAGGTACCCATATTTTGTGATAATACAAGTGCTATTGCAATTTCTAACAATCCAGTTCTGCACTCAAGAACAAAGCATATTGATATCAAATATCACTTTATCAGAGATCATATTCTAAAAGGGGACATTGAATTACATTTCATTCCTACTCAATATCAATATGCTGATATCTTTACAAAGCCCCTAGATGAACCAACTTTTAAAAGATTGATTTGTGAACTAGGTATGCTGAACATCGATGGCTCAAAATCTAAACCCTCAAATAATTCTTCAGAAAAAAACTAAAGGGGTTCAGCTTTCAAAAACCTAAACTAAAATTTAACTTTATTTGTCAAATGTCAGTTCAGCTTTTGCTTATTAACCTTTAGCTTGCTTGAGTCAAGTAACTGAGCAATCACTTGTGTCTCACTCATGGATTTGTTTGAGCATAGGTGGTTTTGTCGCCTTTTCTGAAGCATTGATATTGGTGAACATCAAGAGCTGAACAATAAAACTTATGTATTTTCTTCAGTTCAGTTCTTACCCAGACCTAATCTTATTCTTTAGCTTTCTCGAGTGAAGTAACTGAGCAACCATACATGTCTCATTCATGGATTTGTTTGAGCATGTGTGGTTTTGTCGCCTTCGCTGAAGGATTGTTGTTGATAAATATTACACCATAATTTTGATCTAAATCTTAAACCTTCTGGAGTGATGTAACAGAGCAATCATATTCGTCTCATACATGGATTTGTATGAGCATGTGTGGTTTTATCGCCTTCGCTGGAGCAGTGGTGTTGATAAAGATCTCCATCAGTTCAGCATGACATAACACCAAACTTGAACCTAGTTCAACTCCTTAAATTATCAATCACAAGGTCAGATTTAAAAGCAAAAGTGATTTTCAAAAATTAATATAATTTCATCTAAATAATTTCTTTCCTAAGAAGTTGTTTATTTTTTAATTTTATTAAAAAGTGATATCTAAACGTTAGAATGGCCTCACCATCTTTCTCTCGCCTACTTTATAGTAAATAGACGGTTGTTTACTGTTCTAAGTGTCAAAGGCATGATTCACTACCTTTCATTAAATGCAAAGTTTAGTTTTCATGCATAACTAAACCCTAAAACATTCCCAAAAGCTGCTCACTCTCAAATGACAGTTAATAATTCCTCAAGAAGTTTTTGTAACTTCACCAATCATATAAAGAAATCATACCAACTTACAAATCACTTATCACAAACACACACAAACTTCCCAAAGCAAATCAAAACTAATCATAACCTTCAAAACCCTAATCACAAAAATGGCAGAATCATCCAATCCAACTCAAATCCCCTCACAACCAGAACTCATTCAAAAGGAAGAACCTAGCACTTCTCAAGATAGACTAAAAAGTCTAAATCCTTTCTTACCTGCACTTTAGGTTGAGTTCAACTTTGATGAAATAACCTTCAATACCAATAATGAAGTTTCCCCACTATACCCTGGACACCCACAATCAAAATACTTTAAGCTAGTCTCTGACTTCATCTTAAAGTGTTTTCTAAAAAAAGCATTTATTAGAGCACAAGTCCAATACAAAGAATACCCTTTTGAATTCTGGTATACTGCAAAAACTTTAGAAGACTCCAAAATATGGGTGTCCACTCCTACAGGGGGAATTAGAGGAGAAATAAGTGTCACTACCTTTAGGAATGCAATTAGGGTAAACTATTTTTCTCACTCAAATAAGTATGCTAAAACACCTTCCTTAGCCATAGTGAGACCTTGGTTTTCATTAATTGGGTATAATAGGGAAATTAGGGCAAAAGGAACCCTTAAGAAGAGTTGCCTTCCTTCTAGGTAAAGGTTACTGATGGCCCAAATCATTCAGTGTTTAGGGGGAAATACATGTGGGCTTGATCAAATATCCAACAAGGATGCCACTATTTTATATTGTCTTGCAAATAGGGTAGAAGTGGACTTTGCTATGTTGATTTAGGAAGATATAATCCACAAGCTGAACAAGAAAACTAGGGAAAAGTTGTTCCCTATCATTAGTTTATATCTCTTTTATTAGAATACATGATGCTAGCATATAAAAATGATGAGCTTACTATAAACCCCACTCAAGTCTTTAGTGTTCACAATTGGGCATTAAAGCCAAACCAACCTTAAGGACCTTCTTTCACTGACCACATGCTGGCTATCTGCAATGCAGAGGAGCCTATGGAATCTAAAAGCTCCCAACACCTCCTCACAAGCTAAGAAAAAGGGTTCTCGGGGCAAAAAGCCAAGAGCTAAGTCTAGACTTAGAAGAAAACAATCTTCAAAACACATATTTGAGTCCAAAACTGAGGCACATAAATTCAAAACTAGCCATTCAGATCAAGAAACTATGTCCAGTTTGACCTTGGGCAGCAACCCCAGCCAGCCTTTAGCTTCTACTCCTATTGTTGTTGAATTACATAAAGAGGATCAGCAAGCAGGTGGTGGCCCCACATCTTTAAGGGTAACTGGTGAAGAAGGAGGCGACCCTCAGCTCAGTAGTGGTATGCCTGCATTTATTCATAATAAACATGTTTATTTAGCTTCCTTCATTATTCACTCTGAGTCTACATTAGGATGTGATGCTTCAGCAGATTCCACAGCTAAAGTTGATCCTGGAATATCTGATCCTAATGACCCTATACCTCAACAATAGGGTATGGATGAGGGAACCTAAAACTATGCACTTGATCATATATTTGTAGGGACTATTCCAAGTGTTCTTGTAGATAAAACTAAATCTGCTTGAGACGGGTTGAAAACTGCCCACACTAACTTAGGTACCAATGTGGAGTCTTGCTTTGAGTAAATCTCAAAGACAATCAAACTGGAAGATCTGTCAAAGCTAATGAATGATGTAAAGACTAATTTCATGGATCTAAACTCCCTAGAAGATGTGTCTATCATTATTCCAGATGGAAATGAAAAAGAAGAAGAGGTAGACAAGTATGAAGACACCCA
>BQNB010072992.1:5364-32252 GCA_026074375.1 Tanacetum coccineum
TTAAAGAAGCAGAAGCACATCGTATGATAAAATAGGGGAGCCATTATTATTTTTTATTTTCTGAATTTATATATATATATATATTAACTCTTTATCTTAAATTAACATTTGGGGCACATAAGTTTTAAAGTTTACATCCGCTTTTTTTAATCTTTTTAATCTTTTTTTTATTTGATTTTTGACACATATACTTTTTATAGTGGTTTTCTTTTTCTTGATCAAATTGATTATGTATGAGTATGAAAAACGAATTTGTAAGGTTTTTTTTGTTAATTTTGGAAAGATTTGAGTTTTTTTATTAAGTATATTTAAAAATTATATTAATAAATAAAAAAACTTACTAAATAAAGTATGATTTGATTTTTTTGAAATACGAATACCCCACTTGCCGTTTTCCTTTACTAAGTAAAAGATATCTTTTTTTAACAACAAAGACATCCATCTCAATCTCATTTTATGTAACAACTTTTTGTTATGTGCAATCTTGATCATCCATCTCATTCTAAGGAAACACATCTTAAAGTGACATGTGTTACTTTTTAATTAAAAAATCACCTTTATTTTTAAGAGCTAATTTTTAAAAGAGTTCAAAACCAAAAGAAAAATGTCTCTTTCACCTTTTCAATGTTCTTTTCTTAAACTAACCCAGCAAAAGTTGGCAACTGAGCAACTTTATAAGAAATTGACATGTGTCCAGGTGTGTAAGAGATGTGTAAGGTATGTGTAAGGTATTTATACATATTTTGTATAGGGCAACTTTTACAATTTAGGACAACTGTACTTTGGTCAACTGGTTTTTTAGTAATTTTACCTTATTATTTTATGTTAAAATAGTACTGTGGCAACTTGTACATTAGGGCAACAAAATAATATTTTTTTTGGCAACTACTTAGTGGTGTAGTTTTTAATAATATTTATGTTTTTCAATTTTATTGTATTTCATTACTCGTAATATTTAGTGTGTGTATAATACACACTTAATTACTCGTAATATTTAGTGTGTGTATAATACACACTTAATTGATACAGAGAGACTTCATCTTCTCTGCTCTCTCCACTCTCTCCACCTCTTTTCACCATTATCATCTACCTCCATATTAGTTATTTTTATTCTTTGTCTTCAAAAACGGTTCATAATTGTCTTCATCAACGGTTCATAATCGTCTTCAACAACAATTGATGTTCTTAAACAATGTAATCTATTGATCAAATAAGTTGATATGTTTAGGCCGTTCAATACTTAGTGGAATTTATAATCTGTTTTGGTTGATCCCTTACAAATTCCAAATTTATAAGCTTTATTTCAAGGCTTATGTCAAAAAATAGCGAGTTACTTTTACTTTGTTCTAATTTAGTCATTGTACTTTTGATCCGATTCACAAGTACAACTTAAATAACCAAAATGACTAGAATGCCTTAATGTTTTACATTTTATGTAGAAAAAGCTAAGGCTGATGCTGTGCGAACAGAGCCAATTTTCAAGGACAACAAGGGGCATATGTATTGGAGATTAAAAGGGTGTTCTGACAATCCTGGTATTCTTCTTCAAGGTGAGGAGGTCAAGATGTAGTTTATGAAGACCATAGTACCTGTGATTATATAACGCCATTACTTATAACTGCTTTGCTACATATAGACATTGGAACAGGTGATCATATGGTTGGAGAGGTTGACAAATGGTTTGAGCTTGACGATGAACAAATGAATAATCATAATCCAATTTTTATAATGCATACAATCTGTTTGATAAAATGTCTAAAAGAATAATCATAATCTAATTTTTACTAATTTTTCCATTTTTCATCTGCGTATGTCTCATAATTAATGGGTTAGTTTCGGATTGTTAATTTAGAAAGCATAGAAGCAAATGCAGATGATTTAGTGTCGATTTCAGACGTGAACTAAAAACTAATAATGATGACAAGTAAAGCGATTATTAAATGGCCAAAGCAAGTAACTACGACATTAGTTGACCAGTTGATTAAAGCGGAAAGGAATGTAGAAAAAGCTCTTATTGTGTTTGACTCTGCTTCGGCAGAGTATGCTCATGGATTTCGCCACGATGAGAAGACGTATGGAGTTATTGTTATGAAGTTGTTGTATGCGAATGAGTTTAGGAGAGCTAAGGATATTGTTGAGATAATGAGAAAATACGAGTGTAAAGTTACTGATGATATATTTTTGGTGATGTGTAGAGCTTATGGATGTGTGCATAAACCTCATGATGTGATGAGGATTTTTTAGAATATGAAGGAATATGAATGTGAATCCACATTAAAAGCTTATATTATAGTTTTCTCGATACTTATTGATGAAAACCAGTTGAAGGTGGCTTTGAATTTTTATAGGTATATGAGACAATTTGGGTTTCCTCCTAATGTTCCGTCACTTAATGTCTTGATTAAAGCTCTTTCGAAGAATAGTGGAACTATGGATTCGGCAATTTGAATATTTCGTGAGATGCCTAATCATGGGTGTATTCCAGATACGTACACGAATGGAACATTGATTAACGGGTTGTGTAGATTAGGGAAAATTAGTGAAGCCAAGGAGATTTTGAAAGAGATGGAGGCTAAAGGTTGTTCACCGAGTGTTGTCACTTATACTAGTTTAATTCATGGGTTATGCTAATTGAATTATCTGGATGAAGCCAAGGATTTGCTTCAAGAAATGGAGGCTAAAAGTATTATTGCAAATGTGTACACCTATCGCTATTTTGGATGGTTTATGAAAAAACAGGCGTAGTTCTGAGGTCATGGAGCTATTAGAGGTGATGATTAGCAAACGCCATAAACCCAACATGGTAACTTATAGCACCATGCTTCATGGACTATGTAAAGAAAAAAATCTTCGAGATGGTTTGAAAATATTTGATAGGATGAAGCTTCAAGGATTGAAACCAGATGCAGGCTTGTGTTAGAAAATCATTGACCTTTTTGTGATGGTCATAAGTTTCAGGAAGCTGCAAACTTTCTTGAAGAAATGGTTTTCGAGGGAATTCCTATTAAGAGAGTAACTTGGAGTCTTCATGTTAAGATTCATAATACTGTTGTCCGAGGCCTTTGTAATGCAAATTATTCAAACCTAGCATTTCAGATATACAATAGCATGCGAAACAAGGGAATTAGTGTTGAAGCCGAAACTTTTTTATGTCTTGTTTCTCTTTTTTGTAAAAAACACGATCTTAATAAAACAATGTGTATTTTTAATGAGATGGTTAGTGATGGATGCACTCCTGGTGAAGATACTTGGAAAGAGTTGGTATGCAGGGTTTGGGGAAAACAAAAGGCGCAAGACGCTGCTGAATTGATGAGTGAAGTTCTGTCTGGGAATTAAACGTGACAAAACCCTTTTATAGGTAATTTCGTCTTTTTTTGCCTTATAGATTTTGATTTTATATTTCCTCATGAACATGTTTATTATGTATGATATATGTCATAATATCACCATGCCTCTATCTTATGGAGATTACTCCATATAAAACTCTATATCATGGATGTCCTGTAGTAGCCTTTTATGTGCCCCTTAAGTTAAATGTTAAGCTAAAACTATGTAGTTACCCCCAAATTATGTTTCCCTAAACTTAACTTTAAAGCTTTGTGGTATTGATTTTGGTTCATGTGACTAGAAACTTGATTCTTAACAGTTTTTTCTCTGTTATCACATAACTGCTGGGGATTTTAGGACCAATAGTATATGCATGGAGAGTTGATCGTTTCAATATTTATGAGATGAATAATGTAGTTTTTCCGTCAAATGAGCATAGAGATTTTCCCTCATACGTGTTACAAATTATAAAGCAAATTATCTAATCTTTAATCTTATTTTGGAGGTAGCTACTTATCAGATTAGACTCTATTCACCAAGTAAATTACAGTTAGCAAATTTTATTAAACCGACGCTTTAAGCATTCTTATGGTCGTAGCTATCACTCTAAAGTAATTTTCTTCTATGCACTAGAAGTTTCATTGATACAACAGGGACCAACATCACTCGATAGTGTACCTCGAGAAATGTTTGATTGTTTACTATTTATGATTTATAATGGATAACATAAAGCATTGGAAATGTTATAATCCATATAGACAGAAAGATTTTGTTTCACATATAGTATATGAAAAAAATTGTATTCACTGTGCTTCAGTATCACTTGCATCGCTCAAATATAAGTGAATATACTTCCAATGTATTTTTAATTGTATAAACATTGTTTTAGGTGTAACCAATATAGAAAGTGTTTCAAAATTTTGGGTGCTAACCATTTTTGTGGTTTTATTGTCCAGGTGGCGGCTTAAAAACTACTACAAAAATCAGGGGATGTGCGTAGTATAAAATGGTTTGCCATTGGGCAATGCTATTATATATTCACAATGTTCATTGGTCTAACTTAAGTCTTTTGTGAATTGTGACCCCCATCTTAATGCGTTAAGGGGCAATGTTATGTTATGTCACAGTAAGTCTGTCATGACGCCCCGACCTGTGTTTTGTTCATGTACACATCAGGGGAAACATTTCACATTAGTCTTTTGAACTTAGAAACCTTTTGCAACCTATATAGGGACACAAGTCCCATGATCATTTCAGTCATGTGTTTCGTATATCTAAGATGCTGTATTTTGGTTTTTAATCTATGATCAAGAGATTAAATCACATTTTACTGGATTTTGGATTGTCTTTATTATATAATTTTGCAAAGTGAAGCTGTGTCTATCAGCATTTAATTTTTAGCTGAGACTAAACTGTTGGAATTTTTTGTGAAGAGTAGTTGACAATAGTAATTTTTTTTATTGAATGTTCAAACAGAGTAAAAAGTGTTAACCTAAACCCGGTCCCTTATGACTTTATTAGATGGGTTGCTCGGTTTTGACCATAACCTGCAACTCTGACTTGTTTATTTTTTTGCTGTTTAGCTAAGTAATTCTAATCGAGTTTGGAAAAACTGAATTATGATTTGTTATAAATTCCAATCTAATTTGTACTAAAAGTTGTCAAATCACGACTCAATCGACCTTAAATCAAGCAAATTGCTTGATAAAGTTCAATTGCTTTCCAGCATGGTAATAAGGTTGAAGGCTTAACAAGAAGGCTATAATGCCGCGCTAATGAAGCTCCGTCTTATCTATGACAATATTTTCATCCTTCTATATAACAATGATACAATGATTTCCCAGACAATGGAAAATCTAGTGGAACTCTTTTCAATGATATACAAAGCAGACACACATAGCATGTGAGTAATTACAGTGTCATGTCGGATATGAGGCGCACTTGACTTCAAAACCGTAGAGGAGTTGATAAGCAATGATCAGAATCACCCCTTGGTATAATCAAGGTCTTGTGATCTCTGAATGTCATCACAAAGAACTCTTTGCAAAGTCTTTGCTTAGCACCTGGCCTTAGATTGTATCTTTTGTCTTGGAATTGCACAATATACCTGTGTGAGAAGTGCTGTTTATCTCTACCTTTTTACTCTCTGGATATACATACCAACTCGTCATTCTTGCGGCTTTTTTGTGATCAATTGGTGAAGTTAACTCTCAATATACCAAACTTGTAAACACTCGAAGTACATAATCCCCCAAATTGCGCTGTTACCTTCAGCTTGCACTAGTGTTGATTTACAAGAAACAATGCTCGAAGCGAGATTCTTCAAGTACCGTCTTTCTCCATCAAAAGTATTAAGTAAGTACTACTCCTCTTTGAAAATATCCACAACGAATTTGCGGGTGATGTCACTGCAGCACTATAATGTAAACTCTTTAAGTGATAGTTTCCAGGTCTTCATCCAACTCCCCTTTTTGGACCGCTGGATAAACTAGATATGCAAAAGTCTTAATAACATCTGTAGTTCATGCATGTCATCTTTCGATTGATTAATAGATAAATGAAAGTCACGATGATGAATATAAGTAGACTCCTTTTGTGAAATTTCATACTTTAAATCGCAAATAAGGGATTACCAAAACATACTTCGCTGATCACCCCTTTCATCATTATCGACATCTCTAGCCATTTTTTCATTAAAGTGATTCTTTTCAGGTTACGTTTTGGCATAAGTGTTGTTGTTTGTGTGGGTTTGCTCGTTGTTATCGTTGGATTGTCCTCCCCCCGGTGTTTGTTTCGTATGTCCTTGTTTTTTATCGCCATCATTATTCCTCCAAAATCATCGGTCTCCCATCCCGCCCCCCCAAACCGCCCCCATCTCCGGCCAACCCTACTCTGCCCACCCTGACTGCGTGGTGTTTGTTTGTTGTCCTTGTTTTGATTATAATATTCCCAAATATGGTCACATGCCCAAAGTTGGTCACATGCCCACCTGATGCAAATACTAGGCAGTCGAATTTTTTTTTCTTGAAATTAGGTAGTCAAAACTAGGTTTTCTGTGTGGCAAACCGCCTCCTTTGGCAACCCGCCACCTATGGCAAACCGCCACCATTATTACACCAAACCGCCACCACAAGGCAAACCGCCGCCATGGGCAAACCGCCGCCTAGGGCAAACCGCCGCCTAGAACATTTGTCAAACCGCCGTGGATTTTTTGAATTTTGGGCAGAGTAACATTTCTTTTTGCTCATTAAAATAATCAAACTGCCGTGGTACCTATTCAAACCGCCACCAAATGGCAAACCGCCAGCTATATTTTGATTATTTTAATCAACCCGCCTTTGACTGGTCAAACCGCCGCCGCCTGACTTTTCCTTAAAAGGTGGATCTTGTCCCCTATTCTTGTCAAACCGCCATGAAGAACACCAAGTTCGAATTTTGCATAATCACTCCAAATAAGCTTTTTATCCACTAAAATGGGCTATAACATGTAATACTATGATGGTATATGAAGATTAACCATCCAATTACATGTATTTCTTCGTGGATCATAAAAAACGAAGCAACCCTCCACGAAGAACACCAAACTTTATAAGCTTATAATTCGAACTTGATGCTTATGCAACACTTGAAATTGTTACAATCTAACCTGTTTAACATGTAGATCAAGGAGAGAACAAGATTAACAACCCAATAAGCCCATAAAAATTCGAGCCGTGGCCTTTTTGGCTTAAAATAAGCCACGAATTTTGAGCTTATTTAACCACGAAATCAGTTGGTAAACAACACGGATTCCCCCTATGCTCTGGTGCCAATTGTTAACATTAGATTCACCTTATAACACATGATCCGGAGGCATGGTAAAGTGAAAGAGAAATTGAGCCATGTTTATTAGAGAGAAAGGATATGAGATGGGAAGTTGTGTGTGTGTTAGTTGAAAGAAAAAAAGGAGAAAAACACACACACACACACTTTTTACAAAAGTGAGCTTCACCCCTCCATGGAAGTATGGAGGGGGTATTTATAGTCCCGGGCTTTACTAGCTAAACTAACCCGACAGGACTATAAATGATAAATGTAATTCCAGATAAGTCACCATATTTTAGGGCTAACAATCTTCCCCCAATATGTGGACTTACGGAATTACTTACAATGTTCCTAACAAGTACAAATAACAACGTAATATAGTCTTCCAAAGCGCTTCCACAGCTGAAGTTGTCTTCTGAGTTCTCCTCGTCTTAAAACTTGTATTCCAGCTTGGATCTTCATTGTCTTTACTTGTTCTTGAACCATTTTAGTATGCATGAGTTGGATTAACTTCCCCCCAATCCATGCAGCATGTCTTGAAAAGCTTTCTTCATAGACTCCTTTTTGGCGAAGTTTCTGAATCGGCTTCCCCCCAAACCAACATCCCTATCTTAAGCAGATTCTAAAACTTTGATGTAGCTTGAACAATCTTCTACCTGTCATTAACGTGCACAACAGAATTTTGTAGAAGTCAAACCACACCAACTATACCACTGCTTCTTGTCATTAGGGCTTGGTGAATATTCGTTCGGGGGTGCATGCGAGAAATCAGCAACTGTTCTTCTCACGTTTGCATAATACTTCACAAACCATTCTAAGTGAAGTAGTATGTACTACTTCCCCTTGGAAGTTGACATGGTAACATCAAAGTCAATTAAGTCCCAGATGTACACACCATTCCATATTTTTTAAGAATTTCTGACACGTAGTTGGACTGGTTTATGAAGATGCCACAGGGGGATTGGTTAACTTGTAAACCAAGAAAAAATGTCATTTCCCCCATCATTGATATTTCGAAGCGGCTTTTCATGAGGTCTATAAAATAGTTAGGTATACCTAGAGTGAGTAGAACCAAAGATAATATCATCAACATAGACATGTACCACTAAGATGTCGTCGTCAAAGCGTCTTATAAACAACGTCGGATCAATGGTGCCTTTGAAGAAGTGATTCTGAAGGATAAACTTTAACAATTCGTCATACCATGCCCTTGGTGCTTGCTTTAACCCATATATTGCATTCTTTAACTTGTATACATGACTGGGATGATCATTATCGATGAAACCTTTAGGTTGACATACGTACACGTCTTTTTTTAATGTACTATGCAAGAAAGTAGTTTTTACGTCCATTTGAAACACGATGAACGATTTGTGTGAGGCATATGCCAAAAATATTATGATAGCTTCCATTCTAGCAATCGGAGCGAAGGATTCTTCAAAATCTATTCCTTCCTCTTGGCGATACCCTCTCACAACCAGATGAGTCTTGTTTCAGATGACCGTGTTCTCTTCATCATGCTTGTTTTTGAATAACCATTTAAAGTAAGGGGTTTTATATTATCTAGGGCAGGAACTAACACCCATGCATCAAGCCTTTTGAATTGAAGAAGATCTTCTTGCATTGATTCAATCCCTGCTAAATCATAGCCTTTTGAACTGAAGAAGCTCATCTTGCATTGATTCAATCCATGAGGGTCGGTAAGGACTCTTTGACATCTGTGGTTCATTAGTGCTCATGGTTAATGCATACATGCAACATTCACAATCTGATCTTAATTGATTTCTTGTCAAAACTGGTCATGAGGGTTCTCCTATTACTTGTTCCAGAGGGTGATCCTTAGTCCATTGATATTCATGAGGGTATGGTTGGTTAAACGTATGCATGTTCGATGGATCCACATATTGTGAAGATGATGATTCAGCATCACTTGTGGAAGGAGTGGCAAAAGGGTTAACAAACGTATTCTCATCGAACATAGCATTTGGAACATTGTCAGCAATTGTTGCGGGTTGATGCTGAACATGTTGTTGTTGTGTTTCGAGCTCGTCAACATTATGTGAAGTGCTTGGAATACTTGTTGTTTGAGAGGATGAATTTATTGGTGTTGGTGCGGTGTCTCCTGTTGTTGTAGTTGTCGTTGGGCTCTGAAGAACTTGAGGTGCTTGAGCAGCCGAAACAGTTCTTGGAGCAGCTGACGGTTGACCACCAATATGATCATCATACATAGCTTCAAACAGTAAATCCAATTCACCTTCAGTTGGTTGTTGAGTTGTTATTGTTGACAGAGCATAAGTAAGATCGAGTCCTGAACTGATTTGTCCAGAAGTCATGCTTTGAAGCCCGGGTTTTAAACTGCTTTGTTCAAAAGCCATTGCTGAAAGCTCATCAAATGTCACATTCATTGTCTCCATGATTTTCTTTATCCTTCGATTGTAAACTCTGTAAGCACAGGAATTAGCAGAGTAACCAATAAAGAAGCCAATATCATCTTTTTCACCAAGCTTCCCAATATCTTCACAATTATTTTTGGGATAACAGAGAGCCCCGAATACATGAAGGAAGGAGATATCCGATTTTTTGCCATTAATGAGCTCGTATGGTGTTTTGTCAAAGCGACGGTGAATGATGGAGCAGTTTTGAGTGTAGCACGCAGTAGTAATTGCTTCAACCTATAAGGATAATAGTGCACGAGAAAAAATCAACATTGTTCTAGCAGCCTCCACTAGAGTGCGGTTTCTTTGTTCCACTACACCATTTTGTTGAGGGGTTCGGACAGAAGATGCTTGGTGAGAGATGCCAACACTATTAAAGTATTCTTGAAGCACTTAATTCTTGAATTATGTGTCGTTGTTAGTTCTTACAATGATGAATGGAGCTTGCAGTAGAACTGTAATTTTCTTGAGAAAGGTTTTAATTTCCTCTGGTGCTTTATCTTTTGATCTGAGAAAGTGTACCCACGTGTAACGAGAGTAATCATCTACAATCACCAGAACGTACCGCTTCCCATTTATGCTTGTGATTCTCATTGGACCACATAAATCCATATGAAGAAGGTGTAACCTTTGCTTAGAGTTTAGAACTGGTTTGGGTGGGTGAGATGCCCTTTTGCTTTTTCCTTGCTCACATGAGGGACAAAGATGTTCTTTATGATATTTGAATTTTGGAAGACCGATGACAAGATCGTTTCTGGCAAGGTCATTTATGGTGTCAAAGTTGAGGTGGGATAGACGTTAATGCCATAACTAAGACTTGGTCGAAGTGGCCCGAGCCATGAGGCAAATTAGAGATGCAGAGGCCATATCATGGAGATTGATGGTGTACAGGTTTGTTGTGCGATTTCCTTTTAACAAATCAACTCCTTTGAGATTTTTGACGAAACATGTGTTTCTTCTAAAAGCGACCTCTAAATCTAAATCACAAAACTGCCCAACCGAGAATAGGTTGTGCCCTAAGCCCTCAACGAAATAAACCCTGGTGATCAAAATATTTCCCCATAAAAGATCACTGAAACCCAGAATTGTAGCAACATGATCATTTCCAAAGCGAACGGTTCCCAAAAACTTTTAGACGAAATTGATGAGAAGCTTTAGATTCCCAGTCATATGCTTGGAACAACCCGAGTCGACGCACCATAAACATATTTGGATAACATGCCAAGAGAAGAAGTGGAATTTGGAAACCATTTGATTGTAGGTTCCTGAGGGTTAGAAGTACTTGCATTACACACAGAGGTGTTAGACTTACACTCAGAGGCACTGGATCTAATTAATTTTCCATATAGGTCAAAAATTCTTCTAGTTGGAGACCACATAAGGCACATTCTAGGTTTACTAGGTTTAGATTAAGCAAGTCTTTCTTTGGACCCTACTTTCTTTGGTTTCTTGACCTGAGGCTTATGTTTTGTTTGATTTGTAATATTAGAGACATTTGCCTTTTGTTTCTTACCATGAGAATTCATGCCGTTCACATAATTAAGCACACAAACATCATGATTTATAGTAATTAAACATTGCTTACACATAGCACAAACAATTTTAGATTTATCATTCTGAATAGCAAGCTTAATGTTATTACTTTCAGATGACATATGTTTCTTATTCTTAGAAAGCAGTAAATTCCTAGGGTGTTCTTCTACTTCAACATCTATATAAAAATAAGGCTAACAAACTACTCTTAGACGCAGAAGGGACCCTATCATTCTTTGTATTGCTCCTAGGCTGTGGCCTTCTGGTCTTAGTAGTGATGTCTACTCCTGTAGAAGAGAAACCATTTGAGTCATAATAAACAACTTTCTTCGTGATGACATAAGGTTGTGAAATAGTGATCAGATTTGTCCTAACGCTTGCTTTAATAGGTTTGTTTGGCACACACTTTTCTTCCCTAGAGTTCTTAAAAGGATTAATTCTAAACATTCCATGGGCAACCACTTTATCATTTTCTACAACCTTTGGTTCTTTGGTGGTAGGTACCAAATATGAAGTGACTGGTTTTGACAAATCATTTGTCTCATCGACCTTTTGAGGAACCCGAGTTTTTGAAAATTTTGGACATTCAGAGTGAAATGCATTTGGTTGTCTTACCACAAACGTGTTTCTTAAAGGTTGCAAAGACGGTTTCCTCTCGGTTGATTGATTTGCAAATTCAATATCTGTACTCGTACCTTTGGTGGTGTCCTTTTTTCCAGAAACCTTATCGAATAATTAGGCTCTTAGCTTAGCATTTTCATAAATTGTGTCATGTAATTTGTTTTGCAAAGAGTCAATTATCATTTTGGTTTGAGCTTGTGCCACATTGATAGAGTCAAACAGGTTCTTGTATGGAGTCTTAAGATGAGCATTTTCTTTTTCATAATTTCGAACATGAAACTCTAATTCTACGTTCTCATTTTCAAGTTTCTGAGCCAAAGGATCAAGGGTATCTGATACACAAGGAGTATCTTTACTTTTACCCTTGGGATCTCCCAACTGAGCTTGCAATCGTTCGATCTTTTGTTGCGTGTCATTATAAGCTTTATCGTATAAAATTTTGTCATATTTGCATTCTTTACATTTTTTGTACCAATCATTCCAAAGTTTAGCATACTCATTCTCCTTTTTAATGATACAATTTTTAAACTGTTCTTTCGTACGTTCAAGCTCAGTTTGGAGATTTGATGTATCTACAACAGAATTATTTTGCACAATAGACATAATATTCTGACTGATAACTGCTCTTAAGAGACGTTCAATTTCCAGTTCCAATGCCTTGTGCTTAGCAAGAGATTCATCATCTTCTTTTGCAAGAGATTTCAAGTCTCGAACAAATTTGGCTGCTTCTTTCAAAAATTGTATTTCAAAATTTTGCACTCTAGCGTCAACTTGGTTAACGATAGGGAAAATTTCATCTTTTACAACTTTGTGAATCTCTTGGTGAACAGAAGACGACCAATTGTGTATATCTAAAGTCATTTTTTGTTTGACAACACGTTGAAGAGTCACAATGGTGCTTTTTACCTCATTTAGAAATTTTCGTGCAACACTTGGTGTAGTATCATCCGAAAACTCTTCATTTGGTATAGAAATTGATTTAGAAACATTGGCCATTTTAGAAGTATTTGAAAAATATAACTCTTTACGTGACTTGGCCGTTTGAGAAACAAAAACCCCCGAACGATGATTAATCTTTGTATAATTTGCTGGTTTTATTTCTTTGTTCAATTATTTCATAATTAAGCGACTCTCATGAGTAAGTTCCAGTGTCTCCTCCGAATCATGCACAACAGGAGGGTCATGCTTTTTGTAATAGAACTTTTCCATTATACAAACTCTATTGTTTCTGCTGAGCTTGCATGAGATAAAAAGAATTTTGATATCCCAAAGCCATTTTCTATTCAGTATGGTAAAACGAGTCTGGCTTAGGTGAAAGCATGTGCATCGTTTGAATCGATTGACCCATTTTGACTAAAATATTATCTAGTTCCTTTATTTTATTCTCAAGTTGGATTTGTTTATCAAGAAGCTCGTCTTCGCGTATTTTGAAATCAGATTTCAACCTTTTCTTTTATTCTTGAAGAGAAGAAACGGTTGACTTTTCCTTTGAAAGCTGGTTATTTAAGTTTGAAATTTCCTCATTCAAAGTCGTTATTTGTTTATCTGAACTTAAGTGAAGTGCATTTATCTTTTTAGTAAGGCATTGCTCTTGATAAACAGACTTTTGATAACACCTTTCAAGTTTGTCATATTTTTCTTGACGAATTTCAAAACACTTTTCTTGATTTTTATATCTAGCAAGCTCAGTGGTCAAATCAGCATTAGTTTCTTTCAACTTGCGATTGACCGTGTTGACTTTCTCAACTTCAACTGCAAAATTATTATATAATGATTCAAAGTAAGCACGAGTTTCTTTAACAGTTACATGATATTGTTCTACTGTTCCCCCTTCTTGTTCTACACTAGTAACCTCATAAATGACATTACTATCATTCTGTTGTACTTGGTGTGGTTCAGAAATGGGCTCGAGTAGCTCAGTATACTGCTCCTCTTGAGCGAACATATTAAATATCTCATCATTATAGCAATTGTCATGTACCTCAGCCGATCCGTCTGAGTCATAGACGGGAGCTTTGTGACTTCTCGCTTTAGGTACGTATAAATAATATATAATAATACTACTTATATTAACCAAACCAAATCAAGTTACCCTTGAAAAGGTTTAAAGAAATAAAATCAATGAAATCGGAGTAGTACGATATTCCCGGGTCGTTTTCCCGACGAGGAATGCAAATTTGAGAGTCGAAAGTCGGTTTGATATTTGATGTTTGAATGGAACAAGATTTGATTTGTTTTCTAATTCTACGGGAAAATCAAGAAAGGCATGCTAATACTAACAAATAAAGCAATAAACAAAGAAATCAAATAACGAGAATCCTAAAATGCGTCTAAATTATCAACTAAATCAAAATTAACCCTAAAAATGCAAACTTAGTTTCTAAACCTCTAAAATGATAAAAGAAAATTTTCTAAAAAGGAATTATATTTTTTTGACTTTTTAATAATTTTCTATGAATTAAAAACCTATTTAATCTATTTAAAATTCTAGAAAATGACAAATTAATACGTAAAAATTTCAAAAAATTATTTTCTACTTTAGAAAAGTCTAAAATATGATAATAACTAAGAAAACTATTTTTAACTACTTTTTATAACTTAAAACTAATTTCTAAACTTAATTTAAAAAGCTAAAAATGAAATTTAAAATCTAAAAATGATGAAAATGTTTTTAAACTTTGTAAACTCCAAAATGTTAATTCTAAAACTAAAAACTATTTTTTCGTATTTTTCTGAATTAGTTTACTATTTTTAAAAGACTTTCTAAAATTTTAAACTACGAAAAATAATAAGAAATAACAAATGAGTTTGGAAAATTCTAAAAAATTGCACAAAAGTCTTAAATGTTATGAAGAAGCTAGGAAAAATAAGCTGGATAAGCCAGCTTGTTAAATAAGCACGAAATCAGCTCAAATAAGCTACGAATTGATAATAAGAAAATGAGCTCAAAGAGGGGTTAAGTATTTGATTTGGTAACATGATAACAGATGGTCCTACTGGCACCGTGGTTAGCAGAGTGTGTGTTAAAACTTGGGTTGGGTAGAGGTCAGGGGTTCGAGCCCTGCTCACCCTTGACTTCCCTAACCTGAGTTTTTGCTAAAAAAAAAAATTTAACAACTTTTAGATAAGCTGTTTATAGGCAACTTTTGTAAAAGCTAAATTTTTCTAAACCTCAAATTAGCTTATAAATGAGCTTAAAAGCTTATCAGATCACAGACTACTAAACCATTTGTTTTAGCTAAGAACAGGTTTATGAGAACTTTTTTAAACCTAAATTTAGCTATGCTAACTACCAGATAAGCTCTAAAAATTTAAACACATCAAGGTTAACTTACTACACTACACAAATTAGCCCTAAAAACAACAATTAGAACAGATTAAGGATAAGAACACAAGGATCAAATGAAACTGTCACAAAATGCCTTTTTGACTCTTTATGCTTTTAAGCTAACTTTGGACTTAATTAAAACTAGCTAAATGACTTTGGAAATGTGAACCAAGCAAAAACAGATTAAGATAAGCACCCAATAAGCCTATATCCAGAAGCTCAAGTCCAAAAGTTTCTGTTTGCTAGGTCAAATTAATGAATCAAAAAGGTCATTTGTGGACTGTTTTTGATGAATGACTTAGACAGATTTTTGTAAACTTTTGCATTTGACAAAACAATGAACCAAGACTTAAAACCAGATATTGTGAGCACCTAAGAACACCAATGGAACATTTTTTAATAATCAAACTAAAGCTAAAACCTCAAGATTATGCACATTAAACTCCTTAAAATTGTCACAGATTCAAAGAGCAAGTATGCAAAACCTAAAACTTTGATTTTAACCTTAAATGATTATCAAAAACAGGTTGAAAACAACTTGAAGGGGTTTGTTACAGATGGCAAAGTGACCAAAAAAAGTTTTACAACCAATTTGACCCGTTTTACCTCTTAACCCAAACAACCCTTTAAGTTATAAAAACTCATTTTTAAACTTAAACAAGCTAAGAACTTTTAAGAAAACTCAAAACAGATGACAATTAAGGTATACTGAAGACATATAAGCAGTTAAAACTAAAAGATAAGCAGAAATAAGCAATGCTATAGTATATTTTGGTAAAATTTAGAAATTAGAAACTTACAAAAGCCCTTGCTCAAAACAGGGCAAACAAGCTTATAATAAGCTAATCTACAAGCTCTAGCTTGTCAAAAGACAAGCTAGTATTGTCCATAAGCCCTTCCATTTCTTGCTTATCATCCATTAAGTTGTGGTAATTTTGAGCGTGGATTTTTTTTGGTTTTTGGTGAATTTTTCTTAAGTGCCTTATATTTAAGATAAAACAGATTAATAATATGTTAAATAAGAGCTTAATTATGAAAGAATTTAATCAATAAGGAAAAACAGGAATTCAAACTTAAACTTTTTAACTTAAAAAATCAAATTTTCATTAATCATTAAAAAGGTTATAAGAAAAGTGCAATTAACTAAATTACGCAGAAAAGTAATTAAATTATTTTTTAAAAACTACATGCCTCAAAGGGCTTACAAAGAACCTATTTATACTAAGGTCTTCAATTCGTCCCCTTTGAAGTGTGTTTCTTTTGTGAGTGAGAAATAGAGTGTGTTTTCTTTGTGAGAGAACTCAAAAGTCAATCTCAGCCTTCCATTATGCTTGGTCTCCAAGTCCATAGATCTAAGCCCTTGATTTCTTGTCTTCAACCCTTGACGAATAGGGATTTAGAGGATTGCCAAGGTGGCAATTGTTGTTTTGTGAAGTGGGGTTTGATGTGGGGTTGAGGGAAAGTGACGGTTTTGTTTATGGGTGCATAAGTCGAGGTGAAAGAGATGATGAATAGTGACTGGTGATTTTGGGCGGGAAAATGGGTTTCATATGTTTTGGGATACAGGGTAAAGGTTTGTGGGAGTGACAGTTTTGGTCCCTCATTTTGTATTGTGTGTTTACATGGAAAGTCCTTGTGGTGTGAAAGATATAAGGGATTTGGCAGGAATGGTCCCTGAGTTTATATGATTTTGTTGCATGGATGGTCCAAACTTAACAGCCCTTTGGTTATTTGTTGTTGGGCTTGTTAAGTTAGGAGTTGGGCCAGTTAAGGGCTTGTTTACTCAAAAAGGGATTCGGGCCTTGTTAGCATATAAGGCTTATAAGGTCTTCATATAATACCTTAATGGGCTGACCTGGCCCACTAGATGGGTACGGGTGGGCCCATTAAGTATTTCTTCGGTTTTGGCATTGACTTTTGACTTTGATGGTTGACTTTTTTTGGTTGACTTTGACTTTGGCTTTTCATGCTCTTTATATTCCCGTGCTCGGTTTTGTCATTTTTGGCTTCGGTTTTGTCCTTTTCTCAGATATCCGTTTCCTGCACAATATAAGTGAAAACATACAAATACAATGTATTTTTGGTACGTTTTTGGTCATTTAAGTCCGTTTTTAACGGTTAAAGGTATGTGTATGTAAACACATACCATACTACTTGGCTAGTGAGACTTTAAGTTCCCTGCATCAAAGACTTACTAGTTTATATTTACATTTCATGTTCGGTATACTTTCGTATTTGGTACTTTGTTATTTTAGATTTTTGTTTATACGACTATGTATTGTGATGGTTACGATTAACCTCGATACAAGTTCTTTCTTGTGTCAGGTGTCTTCATAAAATTTTGATTTATTTAATGAAATTGCATTTTAGATATTCTCTATTGTGACATCAATGTGTTGTGACGATGCCTATCATGTTACGCCTCGCGTTTCTGCCTTGGTGGGGTGTGACAAATTGGTATCAGAGCCAGGTTATAGAGAAGTAGGTGGCTTGACCTAGACTATAGCCTAAGAGTCCTTTATATAGTTGCCTAATAGGAACTATGTGTGCTATAATTCATATACTTTTCATTTTCTTTGAGTTTTATCTCGACCTACGGGCTACTCGATATTAGAAGATCCTGAAGATGAGCCAATTAAGGAGGAGCCTCTTGAGAAACCCTAGGAGAAAGGGTAGTTAGAGGAGTCGCAGGAAGAGGCCGACTCAGATCTCTTGTAGGATGCTCGTAGTAGGCCTGGACCTGTGGAGTCGGTGACTCTTGCGAAAGCAAAGTCAAACCCAAGCGAGGCCTAACATAATTTTATCCCGTCTTTTACCTTGACACATTGTTATCAATGATTTCTTTTGAATATTAAGTATTTTTGGGCACTTCAAGACCTTTGTTTTCTTCCTGATGTTTCCAATTTTATCTTTATATAAATAAATACTATTTTGATGGAGCATCATTTTTTTGGAGTCGTGTAAGATGTGCAATGTGGTATATGTATATATATGTGCGTTATCATCAAGTTGTGTAGTCATGGAAGTAATTACACGTGTGAAAGGATGCAATTATAATTATAGGTGGCCAACTTAATTATAAAGGCATCACACACGTAGATTGGTGACCGTGATTGCATTAATCGGTGTTTGCTTGTTAGGTGGTAGTGTATGGTGTTGTATTATGTGTAGATATATTATGAATAGTTGCGTAGTCAGTAAGTTTCCCTTCTATCTAATATTTATGAATATTTCGGATACCTCTTATTACTACTTTTACGATTATTGAGTTTGTTCGTCTGCTCAATTATTCGTTCGGATATCTAACCCTCATTTTAGCATTTCTTATTCGTACCATGTCTGTACGGATGTTCTATCATTCCCATTCAACGTCTTGATATATATTGGTTGATTCGGATCTGCTGATTTTGGCTATTGGTACATTTCATTGGTTCATTCCTGGCATTGATTACTCGTATGAATATTTTATTTTTCTAACAAGCGGTATTTGTTTGTAACAAGTTAGTACGGATATTTACTTCCTTCTGTATATATCCTTTAGTTTTCGTAACATGTTTGCAACATATTAGTACTGATGTTTCTCTGTGTTGTCCTTTCAATCTTTAGTACGGATAAGTCATTATGTTCTACATTTGGTTCGTAATGTCTTTGCATGAATTTCTCTGGTACGTGTTTGTTTGACTTTTATTCTGACTATATGGTTCCTTGTACTTTCTTTTGCCTTCAAACAATAGATATGCGTTAAAGTCCTTACGGTATTTCGCAATCTCTTTTGGTATTATGATGTCCTTTGTTTGAGTAACATATTTTATATTGATGTCGAATTATGAAAATTCTTTTGAAGTATATCTTGATGGTGTTTGGGGAAAATAATTTTTGAAATGATTTTATGAATACGTTATGACATCGCTTTTATGTGAATGTCTCTTTATTTTTATGAAAACTATGTTTACAATGATTTTTATGAAAACAATGTGATATTGGTTGACTGTTAAAACTATGTTTAAGATAATCTTTACGAATAAGATATGATAATATTTTTATATGCTTGTTTTTGATAAATTTTATTTTTATGAAAAGTATGTTTAAAATGATTTATATGGGTAAGATGTGATACACCTTTTATATAACTATCTCTTGATTTTTGTATGAAAACCATGTTTAAAATGAGTTTTATAAAGATTATATTTAAGATGATTTTCCTATTTAAAATGATTTTTTATATTTAAAACGACTTCCTTTATTGTTTTAAAATGATTTTTATAAAAACAGTATTTATTTGGTTCTTTCGGGTAAAATCAATTATTGGTACAAGTTCTATTTTTTGTATTATTGATCTTGATACATATCGTTATTCGATATGTGATTCTTTCATCGTTGTACACTTTGTTGATTCTTTCGTTTGCGTTTCCTATCGGTATAGTTATTATATCCTTTCTTTTAAGGATTATTATGACATTTAATTCGCATCTATTTGCATCTATGAAACACCTTATACGTTTTCTTGCCTTTAATTCAATATTCGTTTGCTACCCTATTCGATAGTTTGTAACCCTTAGAATTCTTTGATATACTTTTTATTCGACCAAGTCACTCTCCGTGGGGAGCACCTGTGTTGTTCAAAGAAGAAGGATGGTTCATTTCGAATGTACACAGACTATCGAGAGTTGGAAACGCTGACCACCAAGAATCTCCCTAGGATCGACGACTTGTTCGACCAGTTACAAGGTTCGCGTTATTTCTCTAAGATAGATCTTCGATCTGGTTATCATCAGCTGAGAGTGCATGAAGAAGATATTCCAAAGACCGCATTTAGGACACGATATGGACACTTTTAATTTAGGGTTATGCCTTTTGGGTTAACCAATGCACCAGCGGTTTTCATGGACTTAATAAACCTGGATGTGCCAAACCGTATCTAGACAAGTTTGTCATTGTGTATATCGATGAAATCTGGATCTACCAAAGTTTGAAAGAGGATCACGAGGTTTCATTAAGTTGTTTTTGAGAGCTGCTGAAGAAGGAGAAGCTTTTGCCGGGGGAGTTTTCTAAGTGTGAATTCTAAACTACAAGAAGTACACTTTCTCGACACTTGGTTAACAGCAAATTTTATTTAACGTGGACCCCGAGCAAGATTAAAGCATGGAAAAGAATTGGAGAGTAACTAAGACCACCATCCGAGATACAATTCATTTCTGGGATATGGTAGTGTATGACTATCAACGTTTCATCGCGAATTTTCTAAGATCGCTAACCCCTTACTTCACTAAAAACAAAAGAATCAAAATATAAGTGGACGCAGAAGCAAGAAGAATCATTCAGACATTGAAGGAAAATTTGTGTAATACATCAATATTGCCATTGCCTGATGGACCAAACGACTTTATGGTTTACTACGACGAGTCAAATCAAGGATTTGGATGTGTATTGATGCAAAGAGGCAAGGTAATTGCATATGCATCACGACAACTGAAGATTCATGAAAAGAACTATAACATACATGATTTGGAGTTGGGTGCGGTGGTCTTTGCTCTTAAGACTTGGAGGCATTACTTGTACGAGACGAAAAGTGTTATCTACAGAGATCATAAGAATCTACAGCATATATTTGACCAGAAGGAGTTAAATATGCGCCAGAAAAGATGGATTGAATTGTTTAGTGACTATGATTGTGAGATTCGCTACCATCCAGGAAAGGCAAATGTAGTGGCTGAAGCGTTGAGTAGGACGGAAAGGGTGAAACCGAGACAACTACGAGAAATGTCTATGACTATTTAGTCTAGCATTAAGGACAAGTTGTTGGCTGCTCAGAGTGAGACGTCTAAGGCAAAGAACGCGTCAGCAAAAATGTTGTGTGGCCTGGATCAACGAAAAAGAAGGAAGATGGTGGTTTATACTTTATGGATCGGATTTAGGTTTCATTGGTAGGAAGTGTAAGGACATTAATTATGGACATGGCTCATGCATCGAGGTGCACGGTATATCCAGGAGCGGATAATACATACTATGACCTTAGAGATATGTATGGTGACCATGTATGAAGAAGGATATGTATACCTATGTTAGAAATTATCTGACTTGTTCAAAGGTGAAGGCTGAAACATCAAAGACCTTCAGGTTTTTTGCCATAGCCAGAGATACCTGAGTGTAAATGTGATAGAATAACTATTGAATTTATTACAAAGTTGCCAAGATCTAGTAGTGGATATGACATGACTTAGGTAATAGTCGATAGACTGACTAAGTGACCTTATTTTCTGGCTATAAGAGAAGATTATAAGATAGAGAAATTGGCATGACTCTATATTGATGAGATAGTGGCAAGACATGAAGTGCATGTGTCGATCAAATCTGATCGTGGTGGACAATTTACTTCGCGGTTTTGGTAAACGTTGCAAAAAGCATTATGAACACAACTGGATATGAGTACGGCTTATCATCCTCAAACGGATGAACAAAGTGAGCGTACCATTCAAACTTTTTGGTAGATTAACTATGATTTTAGAGAAATTCGGTTGATTAGACCCTATTTGGTACAAGGAGACTAACAATAAGTAGTATTGATTAAGGAAAGGCTCAAGGCGGCTAAAGATCATCAAAAGACCCATGCAGACAATAGGTGTAAACCGTTAGAGTTTGAAGTGGGTGGCCAAGGGTTATTAAAAGTGTCACCTTGGAGAGGTGTAGTGCATCTTGGAGAGAAAGAAAAGTTAGCACCGAAGTATGTAGGACCTTTTGAGATTCTTGAAAGGATTGGTCATGTAGCTTATCATTTTAGATTGCCACAAGAGTTGAGTAATGTGCACGATACATTCCATGTGTCAAATATAAAGAAGTGTTAGGCGGATGAAAACCTGCATGTGCCTTTAGAAGAAATTAAGGTAGACAAAACTCATCATTTTGTTAAAGAACCTGTTAAGATTATTGATTGTGAGGTTAATAGTTTGAAGCATAGTAGGATTCCAAAAGTTAAATTCCGTTGGAACTCGAAGCGAGGTCCTGAGGATTACATGAAAACTAAGTATCCACACTTGTTCTTTGAGCAAGTTATCGTTGGAAGTACTAGTTAAAGTTGGATACATAAGTTTTCTGGCAGACCTTAGTGTGCCCTCAAATGTTCTTTTGTGTTTTGGTTAAAGTTATATTTAGAATAAACCTGAAGTCGAGCCGATTCCTTAAAAATGTTAAGCTTTATAATAACTCATAATTTAATTTCAAGACAGTTCTTGTTTGATGAGTTGCAAGATTAGGTTATGAATCAAGTTGTTACGCAACTTAAGATTTTTGATAAGTTTCCTCGAGGACGGGCGAGGTTTATGTAGTTTGGATGCTTCACTTAGCTTATAGCTATTATGCTGCTATTTGTAGCCTTGTGTGGGTTAGCAAAATTATTAGCAGTAGAATAAGTTAAATTTTAGGACGAAGTTTCCCAAAATGGAGGGATACTGTGACACCCGTGATCAAACCAGGTTAGTCAAACCAATAGTGTTAGCCTAACTAGGTGTTATATGATTTGAATTGTGTGCAAGTTTAATTTGTGGCTTTTAATATTAAGAACTAAAGTATATGAGTTGCAATTGATGGGTGAGAAGTTTCAAATTAGATATTTAGTCATTTTATTTTGTTGAAAATGATGATTATGAGATAGTCATTCGTTGGTCGTTTCGTTATTTATAACGTTTGGAAATAATTTATGAAAGTAAGTATTGTTAATTTCGATTCGATGTTGTTAAATAAATTAGGATTCAATGATTTAATTATCTAGTGAGTAATAAAAATGTTTGAGGAAAATCATATGTAGATAAACATTGTCTAGCTAGGAATATTGTGTTAACAATTACGGGTTTTCAAGTAAATATGTAATAATTTTTTTTTAAATTATATAAATATAAATGTATATATTTTCAGCCAAAAATATTAAGAAAAAAAATATAAAAAAATATATGGGGTGTTGTTTGGATCGACACAAGGAAAAAAAAGGAAAAAGAAACCTACTCTAATTAGGACTTATCTCTAAGCAAATATATATACCCTTTAAACCTAAACCCTAGATCATTATTTTTTTTCTCCCTTCTCCCTTTGTGTCGACATTCATCAAGAACAAGAAGGAAACCATCAAAAAATTTGAAGAAAATTTAGGGTTCAAGATCATGTGGTTTCAAGATAAAAGGTTTTTCATATAACCCCTATTTAATCTTTTCTTAATCTAATTAATTGTAATTTTTAATTGATAGAATTAGGGTTTCATAAAAACATAGAAAATATGTTAGTTTGATTATTATTTATGATTTAGGCTATAACTATTAGCATATGGATGCGTTTGGTTAGGTTTAATTGTTGTTAAATTCAGAATTAAAAACTAGGCAGATTTTTAGGTCAACTTGTAAGAGTCATAACTCGGTCATACGTATAGGTTTTCTAGATTTTATTAAGCTTAAAATTAACTACAGAGAGTCTACTTTCCAACAAAGTTGGTTTCGTAAATTGAAAGTGAGTAGAAATCAGTCAAAAGAATTATACAAGATTCGTTGTCGAATATGAGTTTTCAGGTTAGATTTATGTCGTGTTTGTGAGGTCAAAACCCTATCAAAACAATTTTTATAATCATGAGGTTGCTGATGGAGTAAGTTCTTGGTGTCTAGTAACTCCAGTAATTTTTTTAGATTTTTTGCAAAGTGTCTAAGTATGCTTAATAATGCCAAACATTTTGGTGTGCGATTAGATCCGAATCTGGTCAGTTTGTGTTGTTGAATTTTAAAAAAAATAGCTAGTCCTATTTTCATTGGATGGGAAAAATACCGTAGTTACATAACTCATTAAAGTTGATTTGGTCCGAATTTTGAAGTTAGAGGAGGTCATTTAGTATTTTATAAAAATTCATAAAGTGACCTTAATATTCTGCAATAAACTAGAAATTAGATTAATGAAGTAAAACATGTTTAGAGTTTAGATAATGTGTGGGAAACATGATGGGATGTTTATAAGTGTATTTTAGATATTAGTATCCATCAATTCAAAGGTTACATGGATAGGGCCGTAAATCCTTGACCATGTGTAACCTTTTCATTATGTTGTGTAGATTATTGCTTGGATTTTTAGCGCGCATTTGTGAAGTTTGAGGTGAGTTTCTCGTAGCCTCTTTTTAAATGTTTTCTTGGGGGTGAAAATGGATACAAAATGCTTTTGAAATGTTTTCCTTGCTATGATTAAATGGTTTAATTTGGTTTTGTCTGGACATGGTTATATAGTAGTTATGCGATACAATTATGTGTATAAGTACATGATACATATGTGGATACATGGATACATGAGTTTCTTGTGCTATTCCAGCCAAACGTGATAACTCTTATTGATGATACATGGATACAATGCTAGCTTATTGTAATGATTGGTTCGGTACCTACTTTGTGATATGATTTGTTTTTTATATGAGATACATGATGCATGCTTATAACCATTATATTTGTCCATTGATTTTTTATGTGTTCACAGCTTATGAATTATTTTATATTTAAACCTACGAGCTCACTAATGTAATGTTGACACTTGAGAGTATCCATGTTCAGGTGAAGTTAGAGAAGCTTAAGAGGTTGAGACTGCTTGGCTAGTGGGACTTTAGGTTCCCTGCATCGAATACTTACTAGTTAATATTTACATTTCATGTTCGCTATACTTTCGTATTTGGTACTTTGTTTTTTTTATTTTTGTTTATATGACTATGTATTGTTATGGGTACGTTTAACCTCGATACAAGTCCTCTCTTGTGTCAGGTGTCATCATAACATTTTGATTTATTTAATGAAATTGAATTTTAGATATTCTCTATTGTGACATCAATGTGTTGTGACGATGCCTATCATGTTACGCCTCGCGTTTCCGCCTGGCGGGGTGTGACACTTCCTTTTCAACTCAAGTACACCTCGTGCACTAAACCGCAATTAATTTAAGCCTCTTAACTCGTATGTCAATAATACACAAAATTCACAAGATACACTTCTACCATACACTCAAACCTCATAACTTTTCTTCACTCTTGTTAGTGATCACTAGTTTTAGTGCATCCTCAAACCACCAAGGTGAAATGAAAAGTCGAGCCATCCTTACTATTACCAATCTTGAGTCATCCAACTAGTCATCTTCACAAGAAGATTCACTATATAACCATTCCTCATAATCTATTAGTGACTTATCACCACTATAACCCATGTAGGTTGAATCGCCTTTCACAATGCACAAACCTATGCCTATCTTGATTCCTCTATATAGATCAATGAATCATCATCATATCCCGACACTCATAAACATTTTTGCCTATGTTGTCAAAAGTCAAGTGAATTTCGTAATGAAATGCGTCTCATTCTCAAACTCAATCCGTACAACCGGTATAATTATAGTCTATCACTACACAACAAAGCCCTTCACGTCTAAACCAATGAGATTATCTCCTCAAGAACATCCCACACTTGCTCTATAACCATCTTATCCTTTCCACTTTCTAGCAAGTGAAGAACACAAAGAAGATATTCAAGCTTCAAGTGTTGCTGAGTCACCAAAATGTCATGTCTTTCATTTTTCTTCCACCATGAAAGAACTACCACTTTGTTCTACATATCCACCTTTGCTTATCAACATTGACAACCAACAAAACACCCAACAAATCTATGGATTCATAATCATCCACCTTTGTCCCTATAGGATTACATGCACATCATTTTGAAATACCATGTTTGTGATCGCTAGTGCAAACGATATATTAATCTAAACTATCTTTGTCAACCTTTAGTCAACACCTCCCCTATCCATTGATGCTCATCCTTCTATGTTTTCCACTTCATGAAATCATTTTCATTCACATCCAAGAGCGTATCATATTCATATTCATCTTATTCTTTTTATATTGGATTTAGGTTGTTGTTATTAAAACAATGATTGCATGTGTCTAAGTTTCAAATTTTCTTTAAAACAATGATTGCATGTATCTAAGTTTTAAATTTTCTTTAAAAGTGTCATACTTTAGAATACTTATACCTAAGACGTGCATGTCTTGTTCCCCACTAGTGTCTTGCTATTTATATAGCTATCATCATCATTATATATATGTGCACTTGTCAACTAACTTTGTTTTGTAGCACAGTTCCTTAGCTCAGTTCCTTGGTGCCCCAAATAAGGGGGAGCATTTGTAAATGTCAAAGTCATTACATTTGCAATCGTTTAGACATCTATACATTTCTTTATATGTGTATTCCACCTCTATAATATTTCTCTTATATATATTATGTTGCACGAAACTAACCCTTGATGTAGGTTAAGAGTGTAACAAATTTGATCCATAGATCCGCTGTAGTCAATATAGGGATGCACGTATCATAGGAGTACAATGAGCTAGGTGGTGCTCAAGTGTCAAAGTAGATAGCTTGGGATGATTAAACAGGGTTGATAGAACAAAGAGTTCACTGGGGATGATTCAAGCTCGCCTCTTTGTTTCAAGGAAAGAAGTGTAGTAAAAGTCTCGCCTATTGAAATGAATGGCTTGGAGTGTCCACCTTTTTGTATTGACAAAAGGGAAGAAGAAGTGTAAACGAGTAACTTATACATTTTACTATGAGTTATAATTTACATATTTTGTCATCATCAAAAAGGGGGAGATTGTTAGTGCAAATATTACGATATTCAATCTATACATTCTCTTTGTGTTTTGGTGATGACAAGAATGTAACTTGTAACACATAACATAAAGTGCTCAAGTTACTCGTAATCTCAAATCATCAATGCATTCATATGTTAACATTGAGAGATTGTTTGCACTCGACGTAAATCACTAAAGGTGTGAACAAACAAAC
>BQNB010072993.1:7981-32251 GCA_026074375.1 Tanacetum coccineum
ACTAATCAAATCCGTTGATGGTTGACAGTTTACCAAAAACTGTATGGTAATTAACTCACCATATTCTTAAGATGAAGAGTTATCTATCCCAGAGCAAACGGCTACTGGTAAAGGAACATCAAATCCGTTGATGGCTGGTAGTTTGCCAAAAACTACAAAGCCAACTTAGTTGGATTGTAGGTACAAAGATGTTGCTGAGTAGCTGAAAAGATGTTGCTGATTTGCTGACAAGACAAAGATGCTGCTAAAGAAGGATAGAGAGTACAAGATTAAGAAAAGCTAAAGAATGTTTGGATACATCCTCTGTGCATCAAGTTCTTAAAGGATTGAAGAAACATGAAGTTAAAATAGTTTAACATTCATGTTTAAGGGAGGATTGTTAGGAATAATGTTCTCTTAACTTAGTACCGTTAGAACAAATAGTTAGTACCGACAGTTATACTTAGTACCGACAGTACAAAGTGTTAGTACTGCTGGTTAGTTAGTACCGTTAGTAGAAAGCTAGTTAGTACCGATGACAAGATATTTAAAAGATATTTAAAAGATATTTTTGAGATATTTGTCAGAAAAATATGTAAGCCTTTTAGGGTTATCCTTATCATATAAAAGGAACCCTAGGCATAGTTAGACATACGAGTTCAATACAAGATCATACAGAATATACAATATCATAGTTAGCAATCTGTGACCTTCAAGAACACTTTAATAAAGTTGTTATTCAGATTGATTCATTGTTTTTCTTAGTACTTGTGTTAAGATTCCGCATTAACATATAGTATTCATAATCATTGTTTCTACATAGTCAGTTGTATTTATACTTCTTGACTATCATCCTTTATTGGTTGCAAAGATCCATTCAGCAAACAAAGGAACCACAAACAATCTCCCAACGATATCTCCTAGGGGTAGGGGAAGACATGACTAAAACAATAACAAAGGGGTATATACTATTAGATCCCCATAATGAAAAAGTATATATTTCATATTATATAGTAGTAATTCAAAATATAAAGAATTTCAAAGCTTTTAGGTAGCGAGAACATACGGTATATACGTACACAAACACTTATGCCTTAAAATGCAACTATATAAGAGACCCTTAAGCTATAGTCTAGGCTCAACCACCTAGATCTCTATAACCTGAGGCTCTGATACCAATCTATGACACCCAGCTAAGGCAGAAACGTATAAAAACAAAGTTTACATATGGAATCAAGAAAGACATCTAACTTTCTATTTTAATTCGACATACTACCTATGACACCCCGCCAAGGCGGAAACGCGAAGCGTAAACAAGAATGGATATCATCACAACACATGGTGTCTATATAGAGAATATTAAAATGAAAACTAAAGTAAAGCAAAGACACAAAGTATGATAACAATACCCAAAACCTAATGGTGTCTTTATTAATGAGAAAGATGTCTCGTTAATAAATGACATGCAAAACATAATCCATACAATTCATGCAAACACAATTATTTAAAACAGAACGCATAAATAAACTTCAAGCATCTTACGGTCTCTTCTAGCCACTTCGCTCTATCTTAGCACCAATAAGCTCACCTGAAAATGATGCTTAAAACGTCAACATAAAGTTGAGCGAGAATCATAGGTTTACAACATACAACAATATCCAAAATAAACTTTCAATTAACACTGAGTAGGCGTACTCATTCGATCCAATACACATAACTACAACAAGCTTAAAAACATTTTAACACGACAACAAGACAAGCATCATTCTCACCCACATGGCCTCATATTAGCTCACGCAGTCTTACCACCGTCAAACCTCATTTTGCATATTGGAGATCCATAATACCAAACATATCATACACTGGGTAGGCGTACCCATCCGATCCGATAATCATAAACACTGTTAGGCGTACTCATCGAATCACAATCACATAACTACAACAAGCTTAAAAACATTTTAACACGACAACAAGACAACATCATCTCACCTAAAAAAAAACTAAAAAAGGGGCTATGAAACTCACCTGATCTTAGCTTCCCAAAATAATCTAACAAAAGCTTCACAACACCTCACGAACAATCATAAACAATAAGCACAACCATAAAACTAACCATCAATTAGGTATTCAATCCAATAGATTAACCTCAACTATGATGGATATCTAAGCTATCTACCATAGCTCTATACTTGTTTAAACCTTTTCCAACTCCTACATATGCTATTTACACTTCAATGCTAACTTTATATTTCTGTTTTGAGCCGATACACTTTATATTTTCTGGTTTTGAGCCGATTTTTATACCCACTTTCGCGTTCTAAACGCACCATTTAAACACTCCCATAATTCAAACCAAAATTCACCATGCTACATATATGTCCTATGAACCTCTCATAGCTCTCCCAAAACCATCACCCTTTTACAATTACCCTTTTGAAATTCATTAATCCAAAGTGTTCAAAATTCATCCAGAATCTGACCTTCTAAAAGTATGGCACTAGCTGACTACTTTATACCACCTTTCATGCTTAGCAAAAATTCAGGGGTCACACACAATTTATAAACTAACTTCCACGTAATTTTGAGCTTCTAACTAGATGTCTAAGTATTTTTAGAAAAATCAAAACCAAAACTTAAATTCATCACTATTTTACACACTGATTTTGTAACGGCATTTTGACCCACTTCCCGACCATAAAAACTTACGAGGCCAACTTTTATGGAAAGTAGACTCTCTGAGGTTATCTCCAGTATAGTGTAAATTATTTCTTTGATAATTTATGATTGAGTTATGCTCGTTACAAAACTGCCTAACTTTCTGCAGTGAATTAAACAATTAATTCGAGCGATCTAAACCTAACGCATGATCAAAACACGTAACCCATTAAACTAATGATCACCCAATCATCATTCAACTATAACTTCCAGAAAATTAAAACCCTAATTTATAAACTCTAATCTATAAGCCCTAATCTATCATACTTAGATTACAATAATTGTAAATTAATTAGCTAGAATTACACAAAGATTAGAAATTACCTTAAAAGTAAACCCTAAAAATTTTCTTCTTCCTCTCTTGTAGAATCGACCAAACAATAATGAGGCTTAGGGATTTTATGTTTTGTATTTATAGGCCACAAGGAAATCCCTAGATAAACCTAATTACAATTTGAGTTTAATTAAAACTCTCTTTTTTTCTAATTTTCGTATGTACTATTCTTGCCTAAAAAAATATTTTTATTTTATTTTATTTTTTTATTAATTAATTACCTTCAATACCTTAAGTTTTATAAAAACCTAAGCTAATTTGGTAAACCATTTTGCTTGAAAACTACTTTCTAAAAATAACTTTTCATTTCCAAATTCACTTTCTATATATGGAAAGTTTACAAAAAACTCTCTTATTTTAACACTATCAATTTCTTTCACAAATGACACGCTTCACATTTTAATCCATCAACCTAGGCATCACATATTAACCAAACAATTCTCTCAAAATACCCAATCAATTCCATTATCACTATAAGTGATTAAAATAAAATTTCTCCATCAAATAACTCATTTCTCTTAACTTAACCCCCAAAACCTAAACTTATCTTAAATTACTAACACAAAAATACGTATACGTAATAATACTTACACATTTAACACGGAAATGCTCAAATCTCAATAATCATTTCCTTGTCACTCAAAAGTGAACGAAATGAACTCAACCAACTTTATCACCATTCCAATCTCATTGAGATGATCACACTCGATAGTTTGATTACCAATACCTCATAAACACATATAAACACACATAAACACATCAAATCACATAAACCATACATTACAACATGCACCTAAGTCAACACTAATGGTTTGACTAACCTGCTCAAGTCATGGTTGTCACACTATCTGACTATTGGCTTGGATCTTCTCAAACAAATCTTGAATGCTCAGACTGAAGCACAAAAACCAGAGAACATCAAGAACGAAGATGTTGGAGGAATGTTGGTTGAAAACGCTAAAAATCCAGAGGCGATTAGGACAGAAAAGTTGGAACCCCATGCGGATGGAACTCTATGCCTCAATGGCAGGAGTTGGCTACCCTGTTATGGCGATTTGCGGACTGTGATCATGCACGAGTCCCACAAATCAAAATACTCTATACATTCGGGTTCTGACAAGATGTACCAAGATATGAAGAAGCTATATTGGTGGCCCAATATGAAAGCCGACATCGCCACCTATGTTAGCAAGTGTTTGACCTGTGCTAAGGTCAAGGCCGAACATCAAAGGCCATCAGGATTGTTGGTACAACCCAAGATACCTGAATGGAAGTGGGACAACATCACTATGGATTTTGTCACAAAGCTCCCTAAGACGTCGCAAGGCTACGACACCATTTGGGTGATTGTTGACCGACTCACTAAGTCTGCAATTTTCACACCAATGAGAGAGACTGATCCTATGGATAAACTTGCAAGAATATACCTAAAGGAGGTTGTCACGAGGCATGGAATACCTGTTTCAATCATTTGTGATCGCGACCCGAGGTTCGCATCCAACTTCTGGAGGTCACTTCAGAATGCTTTAGGTACTAATTTGGATATGAGTACTGCGTACCATCCACAAACAGACGGGCAAAGCGAGAGAACTATCCAAACTCTCGAGGATATGCTACGAGATTTGTTACGTGCTTGCCGTTGATCGACTTTCGGAAAAAGGTTGGTTAAACCATTTGCGTGGGGTCGAGTTTTTCATGTTTTAACATGAGCTATCTCGCTAGCATAAAGGGCCGCACATTCGACGCACTTTATGGTTCGAATAAGTGTCGTTCACCTGTTTGTTTGGACCGAAGTTGGAGAATCTCAAAATACTCGGTTCCAGAATGATTCAAGAGACAACGGAGAGAACGTCCAATCAAGCAAAGGATGCAAGCCGCTCTGATAGACAGAAAAAGTTTACGCCTGATCTAAATCGTATTACCGATGGAATTCCCAAGTCGGGATTAAATTATGCTTAAAACGTTTCGCCTTGGAAAGGGGTCATACATTTTGGCAAACGGGGGAAAGTTATACCCCAGGTATTGTTGGACACCTGTCAAGGTATTAGGTAAGGTGAGAGGGTTGCTTACACTCAAGCTTCCAGAAGAGCTAAGTAGGGTTAACATATATTTCACGTATCAAATTTGAAAATGTGCTTTAGGCCGAGGAAACGTTAGCTCGTTGTGGGATGGACCTTAATTTTGATGGACAAGCTCAATTTGTTGAGGAACCTGTTGAGATCATGGACCGTGAAGTTAAATGGTTGAAGCGAAGCCGCATTCCACTAGTCAAAGTTCGATGGAACTCCAAGAGAGGTCCTGAGTTCATGTTGGGAAAGTGAAGGACCAATTCAAGAAGGAAATACCCACACCTCTTTTCACCAAGAATCGCATCGTCGTCAAGTGCTGCATCGGAAGCCTGAGGACAAGGCTCGTTTAACGGGGGAAGTCTATAACACCCTGTGTTTTCAAGTCATTGACGATCGTCGACTAAATCTGCTATTATTTTTGTGTTGTACGCGTTTGCTTGTGATTTCATGAATTAAGTTAAATCACCGTAAGTTAAAATTAGCGTTCAATGTAAACAGGCAACCAACAATTAAATGTTTACATCATGCGAAGGCGTTATAATAATTATTTTGAGATAAAATTATTAATGTGTTCATTTTAATTTTATCGGATACGTTAAGTGATACTGTGTCGGATAAATTGCATTTAGGCATACCCGGAACCACCAAAACTTTTCTACGCTTCAACAAATACCCACATTTATACCCAATACATAAAAATTACATAAATATATCATGTATATCTCTCTATGGCCGGATATGGACCAAAGTGTGCAAGAAAATCTCATAAGAAAACACATTTCCTAGTTTTCATGGGATAACCTCAACTATTAGGGAACATGTATTAAATTTCTTCAACTTTGACCAAAGACCTTGACCAAGGAACCCTTAAGACCCTCTTTATGTCTCTTTGACTATCTATGATCATATATATGCATACATATCAAGAGATAACACATAGATAACACAAAACACTTGGTGAAAAAGCTACAAACACTCTCTTTTCCTCCTTACAACCCCACGGCTCAAAACAACAACAATACGTATCAATCCATACAAAATTTTCTACAACCCATACACTCCTACACAAATCAATCCTTAGATATTCTAAGTGAATCCCAAAGCATTGGCTAACTATATTAATGATTTTCAAGTAAAAGGAAGTAGGTTTATTTAAGTAAAACAAGGGTTTTCTTTGGGCAAAGCTTCGATTTTAAGTCTAGTAAGGGTTTAGCACTTGGATTATCATCCATCTGCATACATCATAAGGTTCAACTAGAACACCTTCCTAGTTTACAATATTCATTTTTATGCTTATGTTAAGTTCTATTTTTGCTCTAAAATCACCATTATGATATTTTCATGAAAATGAAGTTTTTTACTTGAAGTTATTTTTGTATACTTTATATTTATGTTGTGATGTTACTTATATATGCTACAAATGATTGAGAAAGTATGTACAATGTTGTTTTGGTGTTAAAAATGGTTATGTATTAATTAGGGTTTATAAAAGTTTCTTAATATGTTTCTAGTAAGAGAAATGACAAATGACCAAGTTAAGGATATTATGGACTGATATTATGTTATATGATCATTTAAAATTAGGTTATAACAAGATGATAAGATCTTGTTATACTAATGGATATTAATAAAAATGTCCTATGTTAAAACTAGATAATTTATGGTAAATAAGGAAAGTTATGGTTTTAAGTAATATGAAAGACTTATACAAACTTGGGCACATGAGCGATTTGAAGGGTAACTTTAGGACAATGGAACTCTTAAATATATGTTATGATTTATAACACACATGATTTAGAGACTTGTGTGAAATAAGCAAATGGCTAAAGAATGGAACAAAGAGTTAAAATGGACCCTAACCAAAACTACTCCCAACATTTTGTCCAAATATCTGAATTTTACCTATCTATTTTATTGTTTTTATAAAATAGTACGACTCACGCACGATTCCGATAAAGGTTACGAAACTTGTCAAATGGAATAAAATAACGAAAAAGTTACGGTTAAAAACAAGTTATTACGATAAATAACGAATTTATAAAAGAATTTTTTTTTAAAAACAATTTGTTAAAAAATTACATGAAACAGCAAGTTTGGTATTTTTCATAGATTACACATGTTTTTAGGATTCTAAAATGATAAGAATCGTAATTTTTCAATTAATAACGAACGAGTTATGAATTTCGCAAGTTTACGACAATTAATACTTTTATAAAACTTATGTATTCAGGACCAGAATGAATATTTATATTTTGTAAACCTCATAAATAAGTTGAACTTTCTCAATTACGGAGAACGTGCGCAAAGAAATCACTAAAAACGAAGCTTATAACGAAATCAAAATACGACGTTACGGGTTTTTAGACACAAAAACGATTTAAGTAAACTCCTTGTCTGGTTTGGATATGTACTTCCAATGGGTGAAACAGTAAAAGTTACTGTTCATCAGGGGGACCAAAATTATGAAAATGTCAAATATCGATAACTCGTCTTAATACGAAGAGATGGGCATAAGAAACGTAAGAAACGGACTTAAAACGTGAAAGTTACGGCGTTTTTACCAAAAGTATGTTTATAAATGTTTTAATTTTATAAACATGTTTTCACTCAAACAATTAGATGGTGATTGGTTAGCCTATATAGAATTATGCATGATAGTAGTTAATAGTGGGATTAGTATCTATTTCCGACTTAATTTAAATAGGTTGCCAATCTGAGCGATTTGCGTGACGCAACTATTTGTGATATCACTCTGGTATTGGCTCATCTAGGTGAGACGTTCATAGCATCACGTTTTAATGTTTTTGTTTTATAAAGTTTTTGAGGTGGAAACCATGCAATCGATTTACAATTGAACACAATAGGTGGTTAAGTTTCGTGTTTTGATTTACGTGTTGCATACTAGTAGCGAAAACCCATTATCTGAGACCTCATATCATGAAACTATCAATTGCGGGGATGGTGACCAGCGCGATGTTATTAATAGATCTATTGGGTTTGACCAAACCCCATTAGATGGTGATTAGCTTATCACTGGGAAAGCGAAACGTATACCATGGCGCTATAAGGTTTTTTGCGGGTTATTAGACATCTCCAAGCGCATTGTAGGCCAATATTAATTTGGTATCTCATTTCACGTCAAGCTTCAGTGTCTGAGCTTAGAGCAAGTATTACATTTATATGATGTCTGCATCTGTTGACTTATTCATACACTTGGGAAATCTTGTAGGTCCTACAATATATGATTATCAAACCGATGAATTCACCAACATTATTTTTGCGTTTTAAAGCACTGTTTTTCAGGGGATCTATTAGTACGAGGTACAAGGGATTTACATTGGTGGTTCTGATTGGATATAAAGCATTAAGAGATTTGTACGATTACATTTCGTATTACTGAATGGGCTAGAAATCTTTGTACTTTGAACAAGTGGACAAGTGAAGCTTCGGCTTATGTAACAAATACTTTGTTAAATCCAATGTAATCTGTTTTTAACGACTTTTTGGTCGTTCTACTACACATTTGTGTGGTTGTGTTATTGATATGAGAGTAACACCCCCCGGGACCCTTATTCCGCTTGCGACCAATTTGGGTGGTGTTACAATCATCATCAGTCATTATGTTGAGTATCTTTCATGACATTTCAAGAGACTGTGCTCGAGGATGCGTTTCACAATCTTCAGATGATTGATATTTTGAAGAATATCTTCCATTCAGGAAGAAACAAGAAATGTTTGGGAGTCATGCCGGGAATACCACCATGGATGATTACAGAAGAGATGAAGCTTACGGAGCATTATAAGATGTATGCAGAGGTGTTTGGACTAGATGTTCCTCTGATTCAGTCACAGCCGACTGAGTCTACCCAGGGAACGCATAGGACACTTAGCGCCCCTAGGTCACCTAACCCTGCTACGGAGACAGCTGAGTCAAGTGTTCCAAAACGATCAACAGTGATCCGGTTTCGATTACCGTCAAGGCAATCTGCACGACTAACACCACCTGTTCCAGTGCCAACAACAGAAAAAGCTGATGAGATGATTTTACAAGATATGCTTCAAATAAGTCTTGCTGAGCAAAAGAGTCGTGAAGAACAAGAAGCAAGAGAAAATGTGGAACTGGTATACGAACACTTGGCAGCTGAGGAGATTGAGAAGCTTGTTGAAGAGTCTGAGAATGTTGATGATAGTTCACCCACTAGGCATGATGACACATCTATTCCCGGCACTAGGATAGAGCCCAGGAGTGATAAGGAAAGTCCGGAGGTGGAGATTGTTCAGGAAAAGGAGGAAGAGACTACAAAGGACACGGAGGTGGAACCAAATATTGTTATACCTGTAAATGTTGATGATGAAGAGGATGAAATAACTGATGAAGTGTTTGAACTAAGGAGAAGGGCAAAAGGGAAAAATGTAGAGGAGTCTAGGATTTCACCTAATTTCCCCTATCACCAACTTGATCTACCTACGGAATCTCTTCATCTCGTATCTTTGGATACACAGAAGATAAGAAACTCCAGAATTGACGGTTACTCATTCCGTTCACCATCATCAGGATTCTCTTTCTGTACAATAATTAACAAAAAACCAATCGATATTCTATCATTGATCAAGGGCAAAAACCATCGTTCAAAAGATACAAGGACTTTCTTTCACGAATTACAGGGACGATAAGGTTACTTGTTTGCCAAATCTCAAGAAAAGGTTCATGCACGGTTCATCGGGTGATCAACTTGTGATATTCATGATGTCATGGATGGAAAACGCTACCCTCGTTGGTGAAAGCAGAAAGTACGGTGCAAGTTAGAAGGAAGTTCTTGCGCACGTTCAAGATCATAGTTTCTGTGTATCTCAGGGAAGGGTTGATTTGCGAAAGGAAAACCACTACAAGAAGAGACGGAAAGGATTAAGCTATTTAAGCTATCTTGCTAAGAACGTCGGGCGTATGCAGGCACATATATCATCACGATTCAAACCTCGCTAATTGACAATGCATATTCCTTCTTTAGTTGATGCATCTGTACGCATGTTATATGTCAGGTCTTATTCTATGTTAATCCGGCACAAGTTTAATCATCCCTGTTTCAGAACAACAATATCAATTGTACATTTCTATGATTGTGATTCCTCTGTTACAATAACAGACATAAGCAATCTGGTTGGCTCTCCAGATGAAGTTGAGATGACTCAGGTACATATACTGCTTGGTAGAACCTTTGCCATTCTCGCAAACAGATCAGGACGATCCTCATGATGATGCTCATCATGAGGGGGAGAATAGTGCAAAAAGGCAGAAGACATCGGAGTATGAAACATATGTATCTGTAGAATCATCGTTTGGACAAGTTAATGTAGAGGAATCAGGTCCTTCTACTTCAGGTAATCAAGAACAAGATGATGAATTTGATTTCTGGACTGACTCTTATGCTTCTGATGATGATGAGATTCTAACTAAGCAAGTATCACTAGTGATAAGTGCTTAATTACACATATCTTTTACCTCTAAAAACGAGCTTAAATGACCAAAAACAGACAAAAACTGCCAAATATATGTTTGTTTTGCAATTGTATTGTGCAGGAAGTGGATATCATCAAAAAGACAGAAAACCAAGCCAAAATGACAAAACTGAGCATGGAATGGAAAAGACTGTGCAAAATCAAGGCCAAAGTCCAAAAATGCCAAAGTCAGAGTCAATACTGAAGAATCAGCAGTCATAACCGGAGCCGGACTGAAGAATATTAATCTGGATGCAATCTCAACCCATCTGTGGGCCGGAGGGGAAAGGCCCAATAGTATAATATGAAGATTGTGAAGACCAAATGGGCCTCAATCAATTTCAACAGCCCATCTGTGTGCAAATTGACCAAAGACTGTGAAGACTTTTGACAGGCCCAATCCTAGCCCAGTTACAGCCAATCTCAGCCATTGTACACACAAAACCCACCTGAACCTTATTGGGCCTTAAAAAGCCCAATAACATAAGCCTAAACCTTATTGGGCCCAGACACACTCAATTGGGCCCAATACAAGCCCAAAAGCCCAACACAAAACCAAAGCCCAACAAAAGCCCACAATTCTTTTTATAAAACCTTAGGGACTAGAATTGTCATTTTTAAAAATAGGTTTTATAAAAGAAAAATGTTTTAAACTAAAAGAGGGACTGAAATTGCAATTTTCCAAACTTGTTTTCCCTTTAAAAAGCCAAGGGCTGAATCTGCCATTTCCAAAACTTCTTTATTTCTCTTTTTATAAAACCACAGGGGCCAAAGCTGTCACTTTCCAAACTTTATTTATAACTGTTTTTTCGGCTTAGATGAAATGAAAAGAGAGCCAAAGATGGGGGGGCACTCTTGCCTCTTCCCCATTCATCCCATTTAAACCTGAACCACAACAGGGTACTATAACCACCCTTCCCGCCATACCATACCACCTCCCTTTCCCACGGTTTCACTCCCAAACCACCTCCCTAGTACACTCTACAGCTATCCCATACCCTTTCCCACTCCCCATAACCCTTTAAGATTGCCACCTTGGCAATCTTACACAAACCGAGCAACACCAATGGTTGAGATTGTATGAAAAGTAACACAACCATGATCCAAGGGCTAGAAGTGTGTGTATGAGTCTCTACACTCACAACTAACACAATGTGAAGACCAAAGAAAGTCTTTGGACTTATATAATAGGAAGAAACACAGCCGAAGAAACACACACCCTGTTTTTAGTTTAAAATGCTTTAATTAAGTCTTTCTTTTTGCATTATTTGTAATTTAGTTCTTTTTAAAAGTTTATGTTGTAAGTTCTTTAATGTTAATGAAAAGTTAAGAATTTTACTTTGAAAAATTGCAAGTGACCACTGTGTAAATTTAAGGCTTCTTAAACCTGTTAAACTTGTATAAGAATGTGTCAAGATGGTTAAACATTACTTATAATCACCTTTCTCAGCCTTCCCTTAACTAAAAAATCAGTAAAAAACGTTTTTTATAAAATAAGGGGGTGTATGTATTGACCTTAAAAATGGGTAAATGGGTGTTGTATGGGTTGTAACCACTCAGCCAACTTTGTGCTGAGTGGGTAGGGTTTATTAAGCCAACTTTTAATCACAACATTTTTAGGTTTGAAAATTAAGTTTGTAAGTGGTTTCTATATTCTGTCAAAAGTTTTATATGACACCAAAGTGAGCTTAAACTCATAAAGCTGTGTAGAACAGCTTAAGCAACCTTGGTTTGTGCGCTTATTTGAGTGTTACTAGCTCTGTGCAAAAAACACCCTTGTTCTGTCTTTTAACCTCACCAAGTGAAAGTCAAAGCACCCATAAGTCATTTCTTTGTAAACCCCCATTTTCAAGCCACAAAATCAGCAACTTTTTCTTAACCCTAATGGCTCAAACTTTGAAAATAAGCTCATTTGCCTCCCTTTTTAATCTGTTTATGGTTGGTTTTGGGTAAAAAGCACCAATGTGCTTATTTCAATAAGCTAAAAAAGCCCTTAAGCTCACTGTGCATTTCCCCTGGTGCTGAGCACCATAATTCAGCCCCACTTTTCTAGCTTATTTAATATTAAGCCCTAGGTTCTTAGTGTTTTTACTTATAGCTTGTAGGTAGTTCTAGTAGGTTTAGCAGCTTATTTAATTTAGATTGCTTATTAGATTAACTTAATATAAGCTCAAAAGTAGGCCTTTTCTGTTTTCTTTTTAAAACTGCCAGCATAGCTTATCTAATTTCCAGCTTATTTTAGGGCTTATTTAGGTTGCCATAGCTTATCTAGGACTCCCTTAGTGTAAGTCTCTTATTCCCCTAGCTTTCTAGCTTATTTTGTAGCTTAAATCCCAAAAAGAAAAGAAAAATAAGCTCATAAGCTTATTTAGCTTCTGCAGCATCAATAAGCTACTTTTCTGGCTTATTTAGTGGACTTCAGCTTATGCACCTTTTATGAAAAATGTTCTCCTAAGTCCCCTTTACAGCTTTGCTTTTATAGCTTTTTGATAATAAGCTGGTTGGACTTGCTTTGTAATCGGGGTCCAACTCAGGGACCATTAGTGTAAATTTCCCTTTTTATTGTTAACACTGTTAGTAGCTAAGGTTAGTATTTAATTGCCCCGTTAGTCCTTATGTCTTTTCCCTGTTAGTCCTTTTGTTTTAACAGCAGTTAACTTTAGTTAGTTTATTTAATTTAATTAATATAAATTAGGTTTAATTTTAATTAGTTTAATTACTTTTAATTTATTCAGTAAAATTTGGGCATTTTTATATTTTTAGAATTGTTAACTTTTTCTTTATTTAATTTTATTTTTTTTAGAATTTTTATAACTTTTATTTTTTGTCTTTTTCTATTTTCTTAGTTTTAATTAGTAATTAATCTTTAAAAATTCATAAAAAATCAGAAAATTAATAAAAAAATATTTTTCTTTTTTATAAAATTTTCTTTTGTCATTTAGTGTCTAGGAAAAATATAACATTTAGTATAGGTTTAATTTTTCTTAAATTTCAGTCTTAGACCCGTTTTACCGAGTGCGTTTTACCGTTTCTTTTCGTTTTACATTCAAACGACCTCCGTTTTAATTCTAGTTTTCTTTATTTTTCAAATTAACTTAATTAGAATTTAATTTTGATTTTTAATTTAATTTAGCATTTATTTTCTTAATTTTTAGTATTTAGGATTTCCCTATAACTAATTTTGTTTCCCGTAGTTTTTAAGATCCCCATTTCCTATATCTGTTTCCCGTAGATTAAATTAGGTTTTATTTAATTAATTTTAGTTGTAATTATATCAGTGTTTCCATCATACCAATATTCTCCATCATTCAATTTCTCATCAAACCAGGATTACTTTCAATTGCAGCCTCGTTGGGACATACGACCCGGGAATATCTCTTCCGGAATCTTTTTATAATTGATTCTTTCTTGTGTATTTTATCCTTTTGTGGAATTTGACCTTTTGCCTTGGTCAAGGGCATTCGGTTAGGATCTGTATTAGGGTTGCTATATAAGTGTGTGCTATACGCGAATCAACTAGACATCGTGGAAGAGATATCTTTGACAATTGATGAAGCTAAGTTGAAGAAGATGGCGAATGAGATGCTAAGACAAAGATGTACTTTAGGAGATGAAATCACGTATCCACATTGATAGATATAGAATTTCTTGCAAAGGGACATTGTTGGGAAGCAGAAAGGAAATTCTTATCTCTCACATCTAAGAAAGAGATCACACCTTAGTTCAAGCTGTCAAAGAGATCCTGAAGCTCAAGCACTATCTCTGATCAATCCAGACACCTTTTGTACTGAAGAAAGCGAAATTAAGTCCTGAAAGATCGGTTTTGTCAATTCATAATTTTAGCAATTGTCTTCATTGATGATGATATGAAGAGCGGACTTCCGATGGGTAATAAGTGTAAAAGATTTTTAATCCTTAGCAAGGATTATGGTGTTGAAAACTAGAAGAAATCCTCTGCGAAGATCTTTACATAAGGAGACTCGAAAGAACTAGAGAAAACCGAAGGAAGAGATCTATTCTAACTTAGATCGTTCAAGTCATCAAGGACATAATGGGGAATTTGGTGTCACAGGAAATATGTTTATCACAGAGATTGTGGCAAGAAGAGCTTAATGATTGACATAGTTTCAATAAAAACTGAGCAGATTATAAGAATCAATAGAATGACATTGAAGACATGTATCTTACTGTTCTGAATAACAATGGTACATGATTATGTAATCATAGGTTGCCTATGGTCTCTATTAGTGTTCATCAGGAGTTCAGTGATATGGGAAAGAGTGCACGGATTTTCAACTTGGAATCGAACAAGCTATCAACAAAACATTAATCTCACTGCACTAATAATTACATTCCCAGGAATTGAAGAATATGATGTATTTTCTATTGTCTATGAGCCCATACATGGAATCATTTACACTAATAGCAAGAAAGAGAAAATGGTGATGAGGCCTTCAGAGATACATATGTTTTGTGATGCAACACTGAGGAGAACTCTTGAAGGACTAAAGAGTTATTGTAATGATGTCAAGTATGGCTATGTGAAAAAAGAACTCACAAATGATAAAGTTGAGTTTCTTAAGTTGTTTGAAGAAGAGATTGAAGTTCGATTGAAATATCGAGATCAAATGAGAAGATGGGAGATGTACGTGAATGGAAGACCACTTGGGAACCGCCGTACAGGACACGCCCAGAATAACGACACTTTAGGGGGAGATGTTAGCATTATGAAAACGTGTCGATTATGTGGTTTTATTATTATTTTGTTATTAGACTTTATTTGTTTCGTTTAAATATAAGCTTGTAATTCAGGTTTATTAGGCTTTAAGTAAGAAAATAACATAATACAAAGTATAGCGAACTAGTATTGTCAAGTTAGGAAAATAAGGAAGGGAAGCCTCCCTTCCATTGCCTATAAATAGCCCTCTAATCTTCATTAGAGGGTGATGCTCTTGTAACCAACTTTCATTTTCCCTCCTAAATAATATTTGAATTTTTCCCTTCACTTGCCCTCATTCTCTCCAAGCTTACATGTTGATATGATTGATTCAAGATTCATGTGACCTATCAACTTTAAATATACAAGTTATTTTTTACTTTAGGAAAATAGAATAGAAAATGATTTTTTACATCATGCATTACATCATCTAAATCTGGAAAAAATCTCTCCAAGATTACATAAGATCTTTTAAGATTTTGCAAATCAAAACTTAGATTGTATTACTGTTTGCCGGTGCCCTTGCTTTTGGCTGCCGGTGCCCTTCTTCAATAGCACCAGCGACACCAGGCTACAATGTGATTTAGCCTAAAATACCATGTATTTTTCTCATTTGAAAACTACAACCTTTTAACATATTTTTCTCTGCAATGCTGCACTCATTTTGATCGTTAGCAGTTAGTCATTAAACACCCTCCATTCTCATGTGTCATAATGCATCTAACATTCATTCCTTGTTGTAAGCATACCTCTTATGATGATCTAAGTCCAAACACGGACTTAAAGATCTTGCCATTTCCATCAACCACCAAACTTACCCATATGAAGATCTACAAGATAGAGAGCTCATATCTACATCCATTCAAAGGTTCTCATTAATGAAGTTAATCTAGATAGGCATTCATATCCATTAGACACACTTTGTCGCTGGATCAAATTCTATACTATTTGTATCATCTATTTGTATCATTTGAATTTTGACTAGATGGTTTACTGTGTTTGTGCATAAAACACAAGGTTTGTTATGTTGGGCCATAAAACATAACGGGGTTTTGGGTTGGTTCTACCCTTTGTGTAAGAACTCGGTATTTAGCTTTGTACCGGATAAAGTGTAAGCGACGATGGGTTGGTTCTCCCGGTGTTTAAGAACTCGGTATTTAGCTTTGTACCGGAAAAAGCGTAAGCAACGTTGTGTAAGGTTTTCTCCGCCAAGAAGGGAGCTTGTTGATCTAGTGAAGTAACTCTCAAGTTGGGTACTTGGGGAGTGGATAGGGCGGAGAGGAGCTCCGTGATACGAACCCACTATAAAATCATCGTGTCGGTTTGCATTTCCTCATTACATTTTGCATTACCCTTTATTTACATTTATGTCTTTTACATTTAATGCTTGACATAATATGCTTGTTGTGCTTTTTGAGATGATTCTAAGATTATGAATGCATCGCATAGTCTAAACATCTTAGTTGCGGAAAAGTTAAGGCTTAGTACGTGTGAGCTTTGTGTTTAGACTATTGTTTGATGTACTCTTGATGTTTATGATTGTGTTGTGACTACTTGGTTATTCTATGCTTTCATATAGACATGAATATGTTTGGTACTTTTCATATTACGTCGCGATTGATCGGGGATTTGATACGAAAAGTTTTTGATTTTTAAACGAAAATGTATTCACCCCCCCTGTACGTTTTTCTACAATGGTATCAGTGCCATCGTGGCCTCTAGTTTTCAAAAACACATGGTTTTTCAAACGAAGTATGGATCCATGTATTAATCTATTCGGAAAAACGTGACTTAATAGGAAAAGTATATTATTCTTAGAAGTCGTGTTTCTAGATATCTTGTTATACAGCTTAAATTATGTCCAAAATTTGTCATATAAAACTTACCTTAAAGGCCTACCAAGTGTTTTATTACCTTTTCGTTCGGGTCAAAATATGAGTTTTTTGAAAAATCGATCAGACCAGCCGGTTCTGTTCGACAACAAGCCGGTGCCTTTGTAGGAACAGCACCGGCTAGCCGGTTCTACAATACGCTTTTCGAAATTTTTGTCAACTTCAAAAGCCCGTAAAATACAAACCATAAATCCGTACGAGTCGTGCCACCTACCGTTTCGAAGATAATTGAGTCTACTTTCTAATAGAATTAGTTAGAGGAACTGAATATAGGTTCAAGTAAATTTTAAATTTCAAAATATCCCCAAAAAGTGTACAAAATTTTAAATTTCGTATTAACATAAAAACTCAAACTTTTGAGTCGGGCAACTTGGGTTGGTATCCTTTGAACATTAACACATTCCTCTTTAAAATAAAAGTATTTTGGTCATTAATCAAGCTTGGTATACATCGTCATACTCAAACACAAGGCGAAAAGAATTTTTTCGTATGATACGGTATACGATTAGTTGCTCTTGTTTGCATTGCTTGTATATATTGATTGTATGCCTATCTCTCATTGTATTTGAGCTTGCTTATTTGTGAAATATAAATGTCAACCGTGTCTTGTTTGTTTCCCCGCTTGTATGTCAATTTAGATGCTTAAAAAAATAATATGGTTTCTAAAGGAGTGTTTGGGTTAACTCATATCTTTGTCAAAAACGAATTTCCGTAAATGTTTTGTATCTCATTTAGTATGATATGAATATAATGGGTGATATGCTATATGTTACTTGTTTCTTCTTATTTAGTTTCATATACTCTTAGCTTCCTATAATTTGTGATCTTGTTATTTGAGATGCAATGAGACTTGTGTGTATTGCGTCTTTATGTTTTTGCCAATTAGGGCATCTGCTAGATACTAGACGCACCTCATACATAGGCATATATCTCTTCCTTGGAATTTGCTTTGTCAAACTTCTTACATCATCTTAAATTTTCTTAAAAAATTCTTGAGAATAAGGACCAAGTATGCTAGTAGAATGTCTACTTATTTTCCTTGTTTTCATATTGTGGTTTTGTTTGCTTGTTTTTGATTCATAAGTTCTTGTTTTCCATGCTAGTTGCTCTTTTGTTTGTCTATTCCATGTTTTCGCCTAATGAAGATTATCCTAGGCATCGTATTCTTCTTTTGGGCATCCTATATTTCTATGTGTTAATATATCAACTCTTGCCATAACCTTAATTTAGGAATTAAGTAAGTTAGTTAAGTATTTTTCTTATGCTCTTGAAAGTGGGATTGGCAACTTGAATGTTTCATCCGAAATACTCAAGCAAAGATGAAATGTAATGATGTCTAGTTTTAGTTTTAAAAGTATTTTTCAAAACGGATCAAAGTAATAAATTATTGTTTTGGTTAATACGGGTCAACACTTAGTTCGTTGGCAAAACCCATAAAGAACGATTCCGCGCTTCATTTTGACCAAGTGTGTCTTCGATATTTAAGCATGTATTTTAAGAATAAATTCCAGAAGCTCTTGTTAATTACTCTTTCACATATAACTTATAAATACCAAGTACTATATTACTAGGGAATTTCATAATCATATGAGGCCTCTCCGGGGTGTCGTATCGACGAGTTGTGGATTTACGATTTAAAGTGTCCTGGCTCCTCATACGTTCACTACATGACCTCTAGATTACGATAGCCCGAACGATAGTATGATGACCCATTAAAAAAAAAAAAAAAACTAATTTGTTTTATGAAAATATGGTCTTATTGGATTTGTAAAATATTTTTCTCAACTTTTTAACAAAAGGTCAATTTTTGATCATGGGCGTTTCGCTAGGTTTTAAATCATTCTTGTCTGCTAAAAAAATAAGGGGGGGGGGGGCATTTCAAATATACTTCATTAAAATTATCTACACATTTTTGACAGTGTCATTTCATCTTGTCAATCCTCTATAACCACTAGTTCACCATCTTGCTCTCCATCTCCCAAACATCACTAATGATATGCTTTCTATACTAGTTCACCATCTTGCTCTCCATCTCCCAAACATCACTAATGATATGCTTTCTATACTAGTTGTAAATATGACCATTCCTTTGTTAATTTATCGTAACAACATGCTTTGCATACTCATGTAAGTTATTATGATGTTATTTTTAAATATTTTGACTTTGTCAGTATCTCAGTAATTAGGTAACAATTTGATTAATTGAAAAATGCATAAGCCGTAAAGAGGTTTTATTTCATTTTTTATGTTTTTAATCAGGTCAATGGAATTATAAACATGACTATATGATGCTTTGCATTAGAAGTAAGTGTGTCTCTTAGATGAGTTTGTATGAAAAAAAATTTCTCATTTTTTTCATGGTGATTTTTGATATGAATATGTCTAGGCTTGATAGTTCTTATTCCTTGTTGGCATTCCTTTATTCTATTCGTATGGCATTCTAGTTTATGCATGCTCAATCATAGTTTACATGATATTCTCATGTTTCTCCTTATATGTCAATGTTACATGATTTATTTGCTACTTGTGCACTCATATTATGTCAAAGCAATTTTTTTATATACTTGTAGAAGTTTAGGATCTTCTTTTTGAAACCTTATTGTTTTAATTAAGAACCAAAATCGACAAACAAGCGAATGAACAATACAACAAGGTTGATACTTATTTTTGACAAATGAACGAACTCAAATGCAATATGAGATCTCGTGCTTATTTGTTTCCTTCGTCGCAAATCTTTCGCATCATTGTTAGTGCAATTGTTTTTTTTTCTAATCTAAATGATCTTCTTTCTTATGCTTGTGTTTGGTTGAACTATTTGGAACATGCTCTTGTATGAATGTTTCTTTTTCTTGTATCATTTATGTTTGAATTCTTGAATGCTTGTTTGTTGTCTAAATTGCTTATGCTTGATCTTTATGCTAATCATGCGTCTCGATTGTCTATGTCTAGTATAGTGTAAAATCATATGTCCTAACCGTTGAATCTCTTCCATAAGACTAACTGTTTAAGCTAGTTTCAACTTTTTCCCTCCTCCTCTCTTAGCTTAAGAATTTTTCTAATTGTGTGTCTATTTGCGAACATGTTCTGTTTTTATATGTCTATATATGAGTTTGCTTGTTTAGTCCTTCGTGTGATAATACTTGACCAAGTTTCATTCGTATGTGTTGGTATGTTTGATCTATCATGTTGTTAAATGATATTCTTGCTCTTATTTTATGTAGGACTAACTCCTTTTGTGTAGGTTGGTAAAGATCATTTTTCTTCATCAAGTTAATTTTTGCTCTTATCATACACCAATCTATATCTCTCATTACATGTTCATACATGCAGCATACATTGTTAGTTGCTTGCATTGTCATCACCATCTTCCGCCCCATACTTCACTACTTATAAATTTATCATGTCTATCTCCTCAATTTCTTCATCAACCAACAAGGTAAGGTTTTGAGATAAACCTTCGTGCGTCTATCAATATTGAGTCATCCATTAAGCCTCTCTTACGAGAAAAATCATGATAAATCTTTTCACAATCAACCACTATCTCTACCAACTGGCTACCTAATCGTCCCTCCATCATCACTAAATATGTCTCATTCCCTCCATCATCACTAAATATGTCTCATTCCATCTCTCCCATCACCTCTCCGAGAATCTCTCCAAGCAAACTATTGATCACTCCAAAGTCAACTCCACCACCTTTGACCTCACCTTGTCCCTAGTCACATCACTCCATGTCACATCACTTAGTCCCTAATAATAGAAGTTGACCTCTAACATAATCTAATCATTAGATTCTTCTTAAACAAGTAAAAACAATGCATTAAAACCTTCTCAAAATTCTTCTATAAAAGGAACTCATTCTCATCTTCTCCTCATCATCCGTTTTACACTATGCCTAAAAAAAACAAAATTCAACCTCACTAGAATAAGCGTTAGGCCATGTTATTTCAACAATTCGCGAACATCGTTACCTCCAACTTCTCCAATCTCGACTTTCCCTCTTTCACCGATCATTTCACCAATTCATCGCAATAGTGATTTATTGACTACTCCTAAAACAACAACTCCACCCATTGATTCAACCTTCACCTCACCTTCTCCATCCAAACAATCCTCACAACTTGCCATAATCTTGGACCTCATCGAACTTATCTTCTCACATATCTTGAAACTCGTAAGCCTCTTTTGTCAAAAGTCAAGTGAATTTTGTAATGAAATGCATCTCATTCTCAAACACACCCTTACAACCTTTAACAACCTTGTTACCAAAACCAACCTTGACAATGAAAGTAGTTCAAATACACACTTTAGTGTATTTAGCATTCTTGTCTACGAATGAAATTTTCCTTCTCAAATCATCTCTTTTTAAGTTCAAGCATATACAACCTTGTGATCTATGGCTTACTCATCCAAGGATGAATTTTGCATCATTCTTTTTCCTTTTTATAGGATCATCTTGACGCCCTCGAGCAAGAAGGGGGAGCATTCATCAAATTAATCGTCTATTACATATTTGTTTGTATTTTGTACTAAGTACAAAACCTGTTATTGCACTAATTTTGTTTTGGTATGATCATACTTTGACAACCGGCACAATCAAGGGTGAGGCTTTCGTCAGAGCTTTAAATGAGTACATATTTTTTTTTTTCCATTATATCTTGACCGCCTCAATCTATGGGGAGCGTTCGTCAAGGGGGAGCATGCACGCATTTTCCCCATATTCATACTCTTACTACAATCCTTTGCGAAATGTATTTTCTTCATCATATAGTTGTCCCATATTTTTTTTTTTTTTGCATAGAACTAACAATGTTGTAGGTTAAGCTTTCAAATTTGATCCAAGGATCCGCTATAAACCAAGGAAAATTACCTAGAGGATTCAACAATCATAAAGGATTGAAGTAGGCAAATAAACTTCACTAGGGATGATGCAAGCTCGTCTTTTGGGATGAATGAAGTTAAACTCCAGGGACACAAGACACCTTTTTTTGTGTGCCTTCGACAAAAGGGGGAGAAGAGTGTAAACGAATAAGGTAATGTCAAGGTAGTAAGTGGATACAAGTAACTTTACATCTTACAATATATTAACTTTTACCACATTTGTTTGTCAACATCAAAAAGGGGGAGATATGGTTAGTGCAAAAATTAACGATATATTAATCTACACATTCTCATTTGTTTTAGATAAGGACAAACATGTAACTTGTAAATACACATAACAAAATGTACAAGTTACTCGGTCATCATATTTTTGTCTCAACATACATTAACAACTCCTCGAAACGTTCTCGAATCCTCGTATGTTACAAAGACACAAACAGGTTCGTACATGTTTGTTATAGTTGCATTATTATCCAACCTGATATCCACATTTGCACTACAAGGTATTTTATTTAACACAAGTAAACTTTATTTTGACAAGCACATCAACTAGAAATTTTTACTTTACAAAAGTTTACTTACACTATTAAATAATACAATTATTTTATACACTTTTAAGGAAAAATAGAACAGAAAATGATTTTTTACATCATGCATTACATCATCTAAATCTGGAAAAAATCTCTCCAAGATTACATAAGATCTTTCAAGATTTTGCAAATCAAAATTTGGATTTTGTTACTGTAGGCCGGATCTGCCGGTGCCATTAGGTTTTCAAGCCAGTGCCGTTGCTACAGTGTCGCCGGTGCCATTCATCTTTTTCTATAAATAGAGGAGTTTTTCCACTCCGTTTTTCATCACTCAAAACACACTTTTTCACCCCTTTTACACACACTTTCTCTCTAGTTTTAGGACATTTAGATACGTAGAAACACACTCATTAATCACTTCCATTTTGCATATGATCATAATGCTTCTAACTTTCATTTTGTTGTAAGCATACTTCTATGATGATCCACCAAAGCAAACCTTGAAGATCTTGCCATTTCTATCCACCATCAAGCATATACATATGAAGATCTACATAATTAGAGATCTCATCATCATCATCCATTTGAAGGCTTCCCATTAATGGAAGTTTATTAGACACGCTATCTTGGATCATCATTGTAATCACATTTTATATCACCAAATAAGATTAGATGGTTTATGTGTTTCTACCATAAAACACACGATTTGTTGTGTTGGGTTTGGGTTGGTTCTACCCGGTGTGTAAGGACTCGGTATCTAGCTTTGTACTGGATAAAGTGTAAGCAATGATGGGTTGGTTCTACCCGGTGTGTAAGAACTCGGTATTTAGTTTTGTACCAGAAAAAGTGTAAGAAACGTTGTGTAAGGTTTTCTCCGCCAAGAAGGGAGCTTGTTGATCTAGTGAAGTAACTCTCAAGTTGGGTACTTAGGGAGTGGAGTAGGGCGGAGAGGAGCTCCGTGACCGAACCACTATAAATCATCGTGTCCGGTTTGCATTTCCTCTTACATCTTGCATTACCATTATTTACATTTATGCTTGCATAATATGCTTGTTGTATGTTGATTGTGATCATGAATGCATCACATAGTCTAAACGTGTGAGCTTTATGTTTAGACTATTGTTTAATGTACTCTTGATGTTTATGATTGTGTTGGGACTACTTGGTTATTCTCTGCTTTCATATAGACATGAATATGTTTGGTACTTTTCATATTACGTCGCGATTGATCGGTTTTTTAAAACGAATGGTTTTTGAAACCGAGTATGATCCATGTATCAATCTATCCAAAAAACGAGACATAATATAAAAAGTATATTATTCTTAGAAGTCTTGTTTCTTGAATATCTTTGTTATACAAGCTTGAATAATGTCCAAAATTTGTCATATAAACTTACCTTAAATCCTACCAAGTGTTATACCTTTTCGTCGGGTCAAAATATGAGTTTTTTGAAAAGCGACCAAACCAGCCGGTTCTGTTCGACAACAAGCCGGTTCTACAAAAGGTTTTGCAAAATTTTTTGTCAACTTCAAAAAGTCATAAAATACAAAGCGTAAATTTGTACGAGTCAATTGAGTCTACTTTCTAATAGAATTAGTTAGAGGAACTAAATATATGTTTAAGTAAATCTAAATTTCAAAATACCCCAAAGTGTCC
>BQNB010072994.1:0-32250 GCA_026074375.1 Tanacetum coccineum
TGAATTGATCTCATTCATAGTTTCACATTGTTTATTTAATGGATAATTTGTACAATTACCTAAACATGGAAAAGATAATGACACTCAGATTTTCATAGTTAAGAGTATTGTTAACGAAAAAGATGAATGAAGAATTTATGTTTACACAAACACGGCAACCATTAAAACTAAATGACAAACAGTGTCCCAAAAAAGAGTTTAATGAACCGAACCCGCCCGTTGGGCGGATAATGTTACTAGTATATATATATATATATAAGGTTGTAGAAAATTCGGGGCCTTAAAAAATTAGGGGTCTAAAGCCCTAGCTTTATTTGCTTTACCCTTGAGCCACTAGTGGTGAGTGTGCTCTGTTTTAGTCTAGCCTCATTATTTCCATTTTCATGTTTATAACTAGCAGAAAAATTTGGAAAATACAAAATTGTTCTTTGAAGGTGTGCATGTATGTTCTCTATAAGGCGTGTAACAACCAAATTATTAACCCGGCGTGTGTAAGGTTTTGTGAAAGAAAGCGGAAGAGTTTATATGATACTGAAGAACATAGGTGGATTCTTACGATTATTGATGATTTTTATCGTATTATTTTGATGTTAAAAGGCGTTATGTACTTTTTTAATGTAATGTTTTAATTTTAATGAATTTTATTTTAGTTTAATAAGTTTATTTAAATAATAGTTAATTAAAAAAAATTTAAAAAAAAGTTTGGCGCCTGGTGCCAAACCAATGCCACTAAATTCTTGTGCCATAGCATTTCTGGTGCCAAACTCCATTTTGCTGACGTGTCACCACTTTTTGAGTTTGGCACGACCGCTCCCTGTGCTCTTATAACTAGCAGAATAGAATAGGTGCAAGACATTAAATACTTTGTGTTGGTGCTCTGCCACGAAACAAACTCTAGTTTACTGTCGTCTTGGAGGACGTTACCTTAACCAGGGTTTTGGGTTATGTATTCAGTGATCATGTGGATATTTGATTAACAAGTTTAATTTTCCTAGAAATAATGGAAACGCAAACCTTGAAAACGAGGACATTTTATGAAGATGCATTTAATGTTTTGGGCCTAACACTAAACATAACAAACAGTGTTCGTCATTGGTCAAGCAATTTAGTCAAGCGTACCAGTCGAGGTGCGCAAGTGAATTTTTATAAGAGAAATGCTACATCCACATAATTTTTACAAACAAACTCCCACATAATGATGTGGCAAATATAATTGACCAATCATGTTTTAGTGTATTTTCTCTTTCTGATTTTCACCACAAATAATTAATTGACACATCATTATGTGGATTTGTTTATCTAAAATTTATGCTGGATGCATATGAGTCAATGTTAATGTATCATGTTACTTGTTGTACTCGAAGTTGTAAACATACCTCAATTCAGAAAAATATGATATTTTAAAGACCTACATTTCCGATATATACAATATAATTACCCACAGACGCTTCGCCGTAACGCTCGAGTTTAAGACCTGGTTAAAACGTGATGAAATATGTCGGTAGCAGGTACCTTTTAGATAGATGTGGATAGTAATTAAACTACTTTATCTCATAAACAAAGTTGGTGTACGCCCACTTTATCACTTGCGTGTATCATGTGACTTTTTTTTTTGAACGGCAACTTTATTAGAAACACTAGCAAGAAGCTAGACAATTACAAAGAAATCAAATATGCGTGTATCATGTGACTAACTTATTAGCCAAGATGCATCATATCTTTCCCCAGCTTTAATTAACCTTCTTTTACCCCTTCATGTGTGTCTTCTAAGATGATAAACTACAATCTCAAAGTATATACAAAAACAAAAAAGCCAAAAAGTTGCTAAAAAAGTAACCCTCCAACAGTTTCATCTTTATTTTTTGTGTTTTCCTAAACAATTTATTTAATACAACCATTATATAATGTCATCATGTGGTCATGGTGCAATAAACCAAATCATGATTATCGTAACTGTGATGATGATAATATATCCTCAAACCAGGATCAAATATGATAAGTTGCACAAAATTTTTTTAACCGTAATTTAATAAAGTTAAAAAGTGAATTAAAAAGAAGATTTCATTAAAACGATAAGACTAGAAACACATCTCGATGGACCGGATGCATTTATGATATATTTAAAAAATTTCATTGTTTTTCTCAAAATTAACACTATATCAAAAAAATCCATTAGTGTCTCGGGCACCTGCGAGGCACCCCCGGGCTTCGTCCCTGTCCCCAATAAAGCATGATTGAATTGTTATGTGCGTATTTCTTCCTTCATAAAAAAAATATGTTATGCATGCCATATGACATCATAAACCAAGTTTATTCAGTGTCTAGGTAGTGTAAAGAAAAGTGGTGAAAAGAAAAGTGGTGAAGAATCTCTTTGTAGTTTCATATCACAAACTTTCACTTTGGTCATTTTGTCTTCACACCAACGCAGCTGTTCTTCATTTAGATCACTAGTTCTAAGAACTCTTGACACAATTTTTAGGTCAATTTGTGCCATCAAAACTTCCATTTCATTAACTTGCTTGGATTTCCTTTTGCGAAAACACTTGCGTAAGCGCCGTAGGTATTTTAATTTCAACTTCTTCTGCATATATTCAACTTCTTTATTAGAATAAAGGGAAAAACAAATCTTTGTTATACAGCAATCTTAGGCCCTACATGTTCTGCGTAAAGCCTTTTTTATTTTATTTTTTGTTTATCATTACCTTTTTTACAATGACAAACATACTAACCCACGAACGCTACTACGTATGTAACAACTCGTCTAAAGTTGGTATGCTATAAGAACTTTGAGCTCACTGTAACTTTAAGGTAGTTACCTAACCAATACCTTCCGGAAAAGTCTTGATTATTTCTATCGTTTGGTATCTAAACAAGCCTAACTTGACTACCTTTGAGTGCGGTACTATACATAAAGAAGCAAACAACACAAACTAGTATCCTTATGCATATTGGGAAAAAGATGATATGGAGGGGTTCTGACCTTGTGGTTAAGTTTTTTGAGCAAGAGGATATGGGTTGGATCCACTGATGTTTTCGGGTTTTTGATGGGAAAGAAATGCGCCGTAAATTTGTGGAAATGATTCTCTTTGTCAGCTCTTAGAAAATTCATGAATGTTTTGATTGATTCATCCATGATTACAAGAAATGATTCTGATGAAATTCTTGACCCCAAATATTCGTCTTTCTTCTCGTCATCAGAATCTACATTAATAAATCAAAGAATGATACGTCATATATACTACTCATCGATCTCTGCTTAGATTATTACATTATTCTAATACTACTTAAAGCCTTAAATATATAAGACTTCTCATAATTTAGTAAATACTTGGACCAGATAGTATCCTTATGTACAGAATACTGCTAATAGAAAGTTACAAATTACTGTATTTTAAACCACAAAACAATTCCTAAACTACACATTTGTTTCAAGTGGAATTTAACGTTTATACCGCTAGACAAAAACCTTTTGGTAAAATTACAAGTTGATTGGAGGATTCATATTTTTTTTGGCCATTGCAATATATGACTTCTGCATGAGGTCAACTAAGAAATTAAGTGTTCAAAAATCTATATAGTAGTTAGCAAAACCTATACAGAATAAATACATTTTTTTATAAGAGATAAAAGTTCATGTTTTTTTTATAATATAAAATAAAACATACGAGTTAGAAGTAAATATTAAAAATAAACATATTGTTTTATCTTAGCTAACTTAAGTCTTACCCCGGTATTCTGGGACTTGAAGTAATTTTGGAGCGATACTTCTCATTCTAGCGAAAACGATGGGTCTCCTACCATTTTGATAAGGCTCATTCTCTATGTAGCGTTGTAAAACCACCTGGAATTGTTGAAACTGTTGTGCAATATAGGCAGGGCAACCAGGGTCAGATTCACGGCGTGAAGCTCTTAATTGCTGGAAATAGTTATAGTTCCAATTTAGAGCTTCCCATGTCAAGCAAATTTGTGCAACATAAGCTGCTTCCAGTTCATGATACGAGTTTTGATATACATAGGACGTTTTCTTGTTTCTTGATGATAATTTGTGAATGATTTTCTCTGATATTGATGATTGGTGCGTGGTTGAAGACCTAAACGATCCTGAAACAATGAAATATTTTGAGTAAGATAAATCTAGCATGAATTATGTAATGAAAGCAATATAGCGCGCTTTCACATTAATTATTTTTCACATTAAATTCTTGATAATCATTTCAGTTTTGCATATTTTGTATATGTATTTTAAATTTTTAATTAGCTCATACGATTACCAGAAGATGGAAAAAGAATAACGGGTCTTATATCTTTGCAAGATACACGTACTCTTTGTTTAAGTTAGAACATCCATTAATTCTTTACCCAAAAAAAGAAAAGAAAAAGAACATCCATTAGATTCATTCAAAAGTATAAAACACAAATGGTATCACAAGTAGCTTATAGTAATAAGAAAAGATATATCATATTCATATCATAGGTTGAAAAGTTTTTTTCTTTCTTTTAATATAAGAACTAAACTTTACTTGATGATTAAGGATACATGAAAAGCATACCTGTTTCCTTGAGCTTCTGTACACTAATTCTGTCTAAAAACAGCATTTCTTCATCATACTTTTGAAAGAATGTGTAAGACTCCCATTTGGGGCAACTTCTTCGTGAAGAAGACGAAAATGGGTCGTAACCTGTATCTCGGCAAGTAATAGAGCTCCGCCATTCAGATGGACTCTTGGATGTTGACCCGACAGTATTTGTATCACCAAAGATTTCTTCTTTATCCTTTTCCTCATGTTCAAATCTCTTTGAATTCAATGGTGTTACCTTGTCTACTTGTGTTAAGTTCGCTTCTATCTTCTTTCCGGTTTCACGGTATTTTTCTGCAATTATATACACACTGATCAACTACAGTATCCTTATGAAACTAAATGCTTTCAGTAAAAAAGAAAATATATTACTTCTTCAATAGTTACTGAATTATTAACTTCAATCCCTTGTAGTATCCTAATATACTAAGCAGAGACAATTCTGTGAAATATCAATATATTACTTTCCCACCTTTGCCAACACTGATAACTTTAAATTTTACCAATACTAACAACATACTGTCATTTAATCACCATACGTGACAACGATGATAAAAAAAGACCAATTTTCTTATCTGATTAAATATGAAAACAGCTGTTATGACTGGATTTATACTTTTATGACTGCGGATTTTCCTAAGAATAAAACTGAATTGTTATTACGAAAATCTGAAAAGCAAGCATTATTTATAGAAGTAACTGTATGTAAGTATGCTAAATTGTTAATTCTTTATGCCAATACTATTTCTTTATATATAATTTCTCAGCAATCATAGACTACTTATGATTAATGCATGGGTGGGAATCAAATAGGATGTAGTGAATAAAGTACAATACCTTCCATTTTGTCATCGTCAAGCACAAAAGCAATCTTCTTGGTTACACGCAAAGATGGTTCATCTCCAACGTATCGGAAAGAAGTACAAGCAGACCTTGCACGAGTTGTTATGGCCGGTGTATTCACTTCGTATCTAAAGGACTTTGAGCCAAGGCCCATTGATATCTCATCATCTTCCTCTTTCCCCTGGTGACGGTTGTTTATTTGTTGATTGCTGTCTTCTTCATATTCGGATTCCGACAAGCTATAGAAGTCCATGTCTTCACTACTTACAACGCTTATATCACCCACTTCCTCTTCTTTCTCCTTTGGTGACTCTAAATAGTCGTGAACAATCTCTTCATCGAAAACGACACTGTTTTGGCGCGAACTTCGTGAACTAGTCTGCAAAACGAAAAGATCTTCTTGCCCTTCTCTATTAATATGGGCCAACAAATCATCTTTCGTCGTGCTCTCATCATAATAATACCTATTACTTATTACCTCATTATCTTCCTCTTCCTCTTCTTGTTCTTGTTCTTCCTCAGAAAACGTAGCGTATTCATATTCATCATCGTTTCTGCATAAAAATCAAACATTAACATTAGCTATAGGTTTGTAACGAAACCAAGCCCTTAGACAAAAAAGGATGTAATATCAAATCATTACCTTGTGAGAAATGGGATGGAAGAAATGAAGAACAATAATTTAGAAAGAAAAATGGAGGTGAGGTAGAAGAAAAGGAAGAGAAGCTGAAAAGAACTTGAGGTATTGTAGAACAGACGAACAATGATTTCTTTTGAACATTGCATTTTTTGTTGCAACGAAGAAAGAGACTCTTTGTTAATAATTGATAAGAATTGAGCTATTGATTGATAGATTTACAATGCAAAGAACAACCACTATTTATACAAAACTACAATGGGCTTAAAGAGGGAAAACAATTATGACCGAATATCTTTGCTTGAATTAAAGAATATATTTACCTAAATTAACAGTATGCACTTTATTTTTTATAAAATATCACATTAATAATGTTTAACCTTTTGATATTATAATTCTACATTCAGTTATAAACGCTTACAATTTCATTAGATGTTTTATATAACATATGCATTAAATATATTAAAAATTATAAAGAAGTTCAAAAATTAGGATATTTTTATAGCCCATACACATATAATAAATATCCATTATGGTTGAATTAAGACATAAACATTTTTATTAATTTTAAACATTTTCATAAACCCGTCATAATAGATGCTCTAAGTTAATATTTCAGTGACTTATTTATGAAAAAATTGATCGTTTTTTAAAACTTTTTTAAATTATGTTAGAAAATTATTTGCAAACTTTTTACACTATTTAATATACGTATATATCAGCGTTTTTCTTGAAAAGATCTTCGCAACGATCTAAAGAGTGTTCGAAATTGAGTTAATATAAATGAGATATTGCGTCTCGAAATAAGACACTTGAAACACAAAATCTGAGAATGAGAGAGTATTCCACATCGCTTGGAAAAGAAAGTGTAGAGGTGTTTATATAGAAGTTTTGATATCAACCATCAAATTGCTTTGTTGGTTTTTACACCGCCATTTACGTACGCGCACGCAGTGGGGTGGGGGGGAGGCTGGTAGATTTCAGATATGTGGCTCGAAAATGGGTTTCAAGTTTGTGAACTCATGCGAGCTCGCGTCACCTGGGGACACGAATGCAACTCTAAAAGTTTGCATATACGCGAATCTTTATCAATTTTAGAGATATAATTAAACTTATTGAACAGGTTTGACTTTTTTTTAATAAATTTATGCAATGATTTACCATTAGGTAATTAACATTAAAGTTCAAAAATATAAAATTCAATTAACATTAAATCATTTTAGGTTTATGATTGATTCTTTCCTAATTTGAGGTCTGCATACATCGGTTATGTAATTATGTAGTAACAATGACTTTTTACCCACATTTTAATATCAATAACAACAACTTTTTACAAGGTTAACATTAGAATTCATACATAGGTGTATCTCTTAATTTCACGCATTCTGCCCATCAAACCGTATAATTTGATTCATTGACCGGTATCACTCATTAACATTTACTCATTCCATCGTTTACATCTATTTTGTTTTTCTATCACTTGATTTTTAAGTATTTTGTTCAATTGATTTTTAAGAATCTGGTTAGTATTTTGGCTTGCATTTTGTTTAATTGTTTTTTAAGTATAACTTTTTTTGTCTATTTACGGATTTATGTTTCAATTAATGTTTAATGTGTTGTTTCTTTGGCAACAGGTACACTGTAAGTTTCTCGGGGTCAACTGATTTGTGTGTAATTTGATGAGTGATGTTGTTTCCAGTAATACGACATAAGAAACCCCTAAGTCCTTTGCTTACAATATCTATTTCTATGGCATACCTATGTAAAGTATCTTTGTATCTTTTCTATATTTTTATTTATATTTTTTTATGTTATTTCATTATTTTTTATTTCTATATGTACGGATTTATGTTTCAATTGATGTTTAGTTGTGTTGTTTCTTTAGGCAAACATGTACACTGTAAGTTTCTTTGGGGTCAACCTGGTTTGCTCGGTGTATTTGATGAGATGCTTTGATTCAGATATACGGTATAAGTAAAACACCCTTAATTAACTTTGCTACTTTCTACATTTCTATGGCATACCAATGTGAGTCTCTTTGTATCTTTCTATATTTTATTTCATATTTTTTTGTGTTATTTGACACATGTTTGAGGTTTTTGGTACTTGTGGAATTTTTTTTATATATTATTTTAAAACCACAATTTAGTCTTGCTTGTGGTGTTTGGGAACCTAAGTTTTGGAAAACTTATGTAGATTTATCTTGAACATTGACGCAACTGAACTGAATGTTGGTAATGCTTCATATATCTTGTTTATGTACTTTTGATTATATGTAGATGTACGCTATTTTGACATTCTGGCTTACATTGGATTACTATTCAAGTTTTGAAGTTTAATATTCTATGCAATTTACAAACACTTTAGCTAGGTCTATGATGCTGGAATTTATGGAGCTACACTGCAAGTAATTGCATTAAATATAATGTTGCAGTGTTCATGAAAATAATATGTACTTATTGAGGTTTGTTATTTCTATTTGGATTGTGTTTATGTGTCAATCTATATGTTTCTAATACATTTGGTTTCTTGCACGATGTTTTATTCCTTCTTTAAGAAGGTACTTCTTTTAGATTGTGGATGGTGTGGGGGTTTATGAACTTATTTTGAATGCCATGCAAAAGTTGTAACAGTCAATTTCGAGCCTTACCTATTAAATGGTCTAATTGGTCAAAAGAACATAAAAATCTTTTAAATGGTTTGAGCATATTGATAAATGCCAATGTTTGTTTATTAGGATATACAAATGGCTCTATAGGAGCTATATTGATTTTTGACATTTACTAAGCTAACGGGTATCATAAATTGATCAAAACTTTATACGGATTTGACCCTTTATATCTGTATGTTATATAATTCTGTTCTTAGCTTAATGAGACTTTGTTTCATCAAAGTGTTTATGTTTGCTCTATTATATCTTATAAGTTGAAGGCTTTTACAAAGTATATTTGTTTAGTTGACAGGTCACTTTCATTGTTTCATTTATTGTATGTAAACTTTAATACTCATGTTATTGGTATTTGGCATATATGAGCATCATAACGTTTAATCTCTGGTTACTTTCTTCACTTTTTGATTTGTTTTTTATCCTTTTCATTAAGCTACCCGGTGATTTATATCTCGGGTTTTAAGCTCAGTACACTAATTTTTATTCTGATTGACGTTTTTTGTGTTGGAAAATCAAACAATTTGTAGTTAATATAAATGGATATTGAGTCTCGAAAAAGGTCTTTGGAACACAAATCTGTGAAATGAGAGGTATTCATCATCGCTTGGAAAAGGAAAGGTGTAAAGGACCTGTTTATATAGAAGTTTTGTTGATCAACCATCAAAATTGCTGTGTTGGTTTGTTACAACGCCTTTTTACGGTTTGCGCTCACGCAGCTATGGGCGGAGGCTAGGCTGGTTTATAGATTTGTGGCTCGGAAATTGGGTTTCTAGTTTGTGAAGTCATGCGGAGGCTCGCGTCAAATGGGGGCGGACTCGAATGCACTCCAATAGTTTGCCTTACGAAATCTTTAATCTTTTTTAGTGTTATATTTAAACTTATTGAACGGTTTGACTTTTTTTATTAATATATGGAAATATGGTTTAATTGTTTATTATGTAAAAAAGTTTTTTTCCGTTACGGAAATATTTTAATCTTGGAAAACATGTCAAGTTTTCTCTATATTTAAAGTCATATTTCTCATTCTTTTGACACTTAAAAAGGCCCACTCCTTAGGGTCAAATTTCCTAAAATCCTTTCTATAAGAAGCACGCCTAGTGTCAGTATTTTATTAAGGCTAGTTTGTCACATCTGGACAGTCAATTTGTTTGAGTGGTTTGTACTTTGGGAATCGGTCGGCCGTTTCTATTTTTATGATTCGTGTCTACATGTGGCCTCGATCTATAGTATTAGCATGTCAAACTAGAGCTTGATTCTTTAGTAGTTTCTGTTATGTTTTCGTTGGTGATCTAGTAAGTCTTTTGACTATTTTTTTATATTTGTATATTTATTTTTATGTCGGGATGTATATTAATGAATGTGTTATCTTTTTCCATCACAATTCTTAAATTAGAATTTGGTGTTATGTTCATTCGGGATTAATTTAATTTATATAAGATTTTTATATGCAATCTGTTTTTTGTCGAAACCATATATTGTGTTTTTTTTTGGGAAATTCAGTTTTTAGTTTTTGAGGGAATTTTAATTAACAAATTTGGTGTTACAGTTGTAAAACTATTTTTTAAACGCAGTTATTATTATCAGTTTATATTGAAACCAATATTGTGTTTCCTTTAATCTGATTTATTTTGTTTGTTTATTACCTACATTCTTTAAATCTTGATTTATTGAAAGGAAGATTGAGTTTTTTAAAATGAGGTTTAGTACTAGTTGTATATTCAACAAAGTCGGACGTTTTTTATATTCAGACTTGTTTTATACAATTCGGACTTTAACTGTTGTGTGGGTTTAATTTCACAAGGGTTTTACTAATAGTACACCAGTGTGAGCATTGTGTCATCTTGTAAATGTATTTGGTCGCGTCAGTTTTCTAAATATGTTGCCAAATTATGATAGATTAAGATTCATTGATACCAAGCTGGAGGTTCTTTGAAAACTATCTCATAAAATATAAGTTGTTATTTATTAATTAGAACGTATTCATTGAAACAAAGTGGAGTTTCTTTAAAACAAATCTATAAAAAATGCACGTTGTTATCTTGTTAGATTACTAGAACGTGTACATTGAAAACTTAGTTGAGTTATTTTTGAAACAAGAATATTGGTTTTATATTACATGTTTTATTTTTATCTAAATTATATATATCTTTTTACTAAATTAGTGGATGTTTTTGCGTTGACTTGTTTAGCTTATTTAATACGGGTAGAGTTAAGTTATAAAATAAATATAAAGTCTTGAAAACTGTATGAGTTTGAAAGTAGATTCTTGAAACTGTTATTGGAGTTTAAAATTGAGATCTTTGGGAATCCCTATGAGTTTCTTTGTAATGTGTGGAATCTAGAAACCTGGTTTATAGTTGTGTTTTAATGGGAGTTATTAGACAATGTGGAACATATCTATGAAGATATTCTTATGAAGATTGACAATATATTGTATATCTGTTTTTGGTTAAAATCATTATGTATTACGCGTTATTTTTTTTTTTTTAGTCAAAAGATTCTTTCCAAAAGCAGGTCTTGTATAACAGATCTTACAAAAATATTAGTGGTTTTAAACAATAGTCACGTTTTAGATTTATTTTTGTGTAAGAATTAACTTTGTGGTTTAGCAAGTGGTTGTTAATACCTAAAAACTGTTTAAATAACTTTATCCATGGGGACATTGTTTCAACAATATATTTAGATTGTCCCCGAGTGACATTAAAGGATTGGTTCATGAACTTTTTAAAAGGGCGAGTCGTTACTTGGTTATGTGTTTGGTATGTTGCTTTGAACAAGCATTTAGAAAACCTTATGTGCTTTAATTATGTGTTAGGCATTGTAATGACATGAAAATGAGGACAATGGAAGGATCCGTCTTAGATAATGGTGGTTAACACTTTGGCAATCTTGTCATGTCAAGGAGTTTTGTTTAACTCTCCTACTTGCTTTATATCCAAGGGGGGATAGGTGATGTGATGCTATTTTTAAACTATGGTAAAGAAGCTAATGTCTGCCATCGCGTTGATGTGCCAAAGACACTAGTAGTTGGAATCTTGTGTCACTATGGATCGCTTAAATAAATTTGGATTTTTATCTTGTGTTAAATCAAATAAATTTGAGTTTTACAATGAATGATATTTTAGTTAGTACAGGTTACGTCCTTTAGAAATTTTTAGTTTTAAATGTTATTCTTTTTCTAATTGGCAATTTTCATAAAAATGAGTAGAATTTTAATTTATTTGATTATTTTAAAGGAATATGGCATGGCCAACATCGGACATGTTACTTTTAACTTATTTTGTATTTGATCAATTAAAACTGTCATACCCTTTTTTTTTTCATATTGACTTGGATTACAAAAGTAAACTTGTGTGAAGCCAATTGATGATTGTATTTTCACTCGGCTTGATTGATAAAATAACCAATTCCTTGATGGACTTCAAATAGTTTTATGTATTTCGGCAATTGATTCTTCTAAGGTTGCAAATAGCGTGAGTACTTCATCTTATTTGTTGATAGTAGTACTTTTCATTGGTATTATTACTTTCTTGTGACCTAAGGAGATAAACATAGATGTTCAATATAATTTAGTTAAAAATCAATTTATTAACGTGTGAAAGCCAGAGGTAATATGTGTTCCATTTTTATTGGCTACATTATTAGTTTGATTAGGATCCATTGTAAAGGAATTTCATGATGAGTTCACATATGAACATTGGATCAGTGATTGAGGGGGAAACTTCATGTAAGTATCTTACAAATGTCGAATGGATGTGTCTAGCCTAAGTTTCCCGATATCGAGACCCAGTTTTAAATGATTGGACCTAAAAATGTGAATTGTATATTTTTAGTATAAGCTCATATTAGTAGTGCATTTATAATTTATTTTTATATGATTCTGAAATATCTGAATATACACAAGGATTACGATATGATATAAAGGAATGCTTCCTTCTTTGATTAATTTATTTCCTTGTTTAACAAGGAAAAGTGGAAGATAATCTAGCTAGATGCTGAAGTTTGTCTAAAATAAGGAGACAATGAGTTCGATATTGAAGCCAAGCATGAGAGACAAGATACACCTGTAGAAGAAAGTATGTTCATCCTAGAATAAGCATTAAGGGCAAAAATCGACAAAAGTGTTTGGACTCGGATTTTGTTTTTCATGGTTTATTTTAAAAGGAAAATTCTTTATTTTCGAGATATTGGCTAACCTTACTCGAAGGAACTCAATAGAAGTTGCCATTAAAAGTGAAATATATTCTATTTTATAAAATCATACTTGGGAGCTCATAGATTGACCTCTTTGTTTGTAAACCACTAGGATATGAATGGATCTTCAAGTAGAAGATGAAAGTTGTCATAATTGAGAAGAAAAAAGCAAGATTGGTGTTCCAAGGACCTAGACAACGATAAGGTCTAGATTACTTTGATACTTATTTTCTTGTTATATGAATAACCTCAATTAGGACGATACTTGTTGTTTCCGCATTAAGAAATCTAGAAATCCGCCAAGTAGCTGAAGAGATGGAGGCTCGTGAAGCCACAAGGACCCTTGAACCCCTGAATGAGAATGGGGATATGAACAAAAACGCCAGAGATCGGTGGAAAATGGAAATAGAGTAAACGGAGGAAATGGATATGGAAGGTGAGTGAAACGATTGGAGAAATCGGAAATAGAGGAAATGGACAAGGAAATAGGATTCATGGTATGTTTCTATGGAGGGTTAGGCCGGTGGCTAGAGAGTGTACTTTCCGAGACTTCTTGAAGTGCAAGCCACAAAATTTCTCAGGAACTGAAGGTGTTGTTGGATTGACCCGCTGGTTTAAGAAGATGGAGACTGTTGTTTAAATATCAGTATTTTGTCCACCGAAGTATTCAAGTGAAATTTGCTACTTGCACAATGTAGGATAGTTCTTATGAATTGGGTGGAACTTATATGAAAAACCATTGGTGTTGAGGCTGCTTATGCCATGATTTGGGTTGAACCAGTTGTAAGTGATGTACTGAAGTGCTACTGTCATAGGAATGAAATCAAGAAGGTGGAGATTGGTTTTGTGGATTATGTACTTGTTAGGTAATGTTCTTGAATACTTTACATATCATAAGGTTTCAGGAGTTGATTTTGTTGTGTACTAGAATGTCCCTGTATGAAGAAGCAAGACAGAGTGGAAAGGTTTAATGGAGGTTTTCCGGACAACATTTCAAGGGATGTGATTGCTGTAAGTCGGCTGCGGACTCCAGGTTGCTATACGTATTGATAACCAATTGATGACATGAAGGTCCAAGGGTATATGCTGCATGATGTCTATCAAGTGCTGCAGGAATAAGTGGAGGATGGTGAGTACCTAAGGGATAAACCAGTGGATAGAACCGACCATTCAAGGGCGTAATACTAGTGGTAAGATTGTGGCCAGGGCTTATACGGCTAGGAACATCCGAAAGAAGGTTGGATTTGCTGGGCCCACTACCACTAATGCAATATATGCATGGTTGCACTTGAAGGGTTGAGTACTATGAGGTGTGGAAATGTATGAAGGTTCGGACATCTGACTAGGGAGGAGATTGTAGGCTTTATTGCTCCAACTCTTAGTGGGGCTGCTCCTGTTAGAAATCAACAGTGGTAGTTTTTGTTATGAGTGTGGGAAAGACCGGAGGACATTTACGGTAGGATTGTCATAAGTTGAGGGAATTAGAATCGTTAGATAGAAACCAAACAAGAAGAACAAAGAACTGGAAACAAGTCTGGAAAAAAAAAACTTCGGAGACGAGATTATGCCATTGGTGGTGGAGGATACAAACCCTGCATTCAACATCTGTCAGGGTACGTTTCTTCTCAATAACTGTTTTTGCTTTGATGTTATTCGATTTCAGAGTGCCGATAGAAGTTTGTCCTCGACTTACCATTTAGTGCTTTGCTAGATGTTACATCAACAACTTTAGTCACTTAGTTATGCCAGTTGAAACTTGTCGATGGAAGATATTTCAGAAACAAATATTGCTTCTATAGTGGATGGGTTTTTGCACGTTGGATTATTTGGTCATCCATTGGACTTAGATCTATATGCACGTAGAGCTTGGTTGTTTTGACGTAATCAGTTGGTAAGGATTGGTTGGAGAAAGTACCATGCGTGTTGTATAGTTTGTGACGAGAAGGTTGTTGTATTCCTTATGATATGAAGGTGTTGGTTTTCGTGGTGCTCATAATGGTGACGCAAAAAAGTAAGTGAATATCATAACGTTGAACGAATGACCCAAAATGTATATTGAGATAGGTTGTCAAGTTTATCTGGCACAACGTTATGTCCAAGAAAGCTGGAGGATAAGGTCGGAAGAGAGGCGACTTTGTTGGAGTAACGATAGTTACTGGTCATTTCACGGAAGTCTTTCTATAGATCTGCCTGGATTACTTCCATGCTCGAATAGTTTGAATTTCAATTCGACTTAGACCATGGCTTATTGCACCTGTAGCACGAGCAACTGTATCGTATTCTGCACAGCCAAAATGCTTGTGTTGTCAACTCAGTTGCAAGAAACTTTTTTGACGAGGATTTATAAGGCGAGGTTCCTCACCTTGGGGTTTGCACCGGTTTTGTTTGTCAAGATGAAAGATGGTTCTTTTCGGGGTTGTGTTTCGATATCGTGAATGAACAAGCTTTTCTTGTGGAAGAACCGTTACAAACTTTACCGAATGGATCGACAAATTTTGTTCAATTGCATGGGTCAAATGTATACTATTAGATAGACCTGTGATGTGGTTATCATCATCTCAGAGTTTGTGAGGTGATTATTCATAGGGACAACATTTGGACTCGCGTTTATGGGCACTACGAGTTCCAAGTATGTTGTTTGGCTTTGGACTAACGCAAAGCGCACTGTTTTAATGGACTTGTTGAATTAGGGTGTGCAATACCATATTTGGATAGATTCGCTAATTGTATCAATCGATGATATTTTGATCTAAACTCCAAGAGCTGAAAGGAGCATATAAGGACATATCTTTAGTTGGATCTTGATTTTATTGAAAAAGAAGATTTTGTAGCCAAGTTCTCAAAGTGTGAGTTTTGGCGTGTCGAACGTATAATTTCATTGGTCACTGCGATTGATAGTGTGAAGGGCATTAACGTTGAATCCCCGCAAAGAATGAAGCAATTAAGGATTGGGCATACACCAAGATCACCTACGAGATTTGTCTAATTTATTAGGTTTGATGGTTAATTCCGGTGATCGCATCAATGGATTTTTATAAATCGCTAGACAAATGATTGAAACTGACTCAGCAATGCTTGATTTTGAAGGGAGTGGAATAAGGGCAAAGGAAGATGCTGCATTCAAGTTTTGTTGAAGCAAAAGGTGTATATGTGCGCCGGTCTTTTGGCTTTACCAGAGGGAATGCTTTACTTGTGTGTATATTGCGATGACTATGACTTCGCTTTAAAGGGCTTTGGGCAGCGGTTTTATGCTTGAGAGAAGGTCAATAGATTATGAATTCCCGCCAACTCAAGGTTCACAGTAGAAAAGAACTATAACACACAAGACTAGAGCTTGGGGTAGGTGTGTTTGCCTGGATATATGTTGGAGACATTATCTGAACGGTACCTATGTGTGTTGTGTGTTCAACTGTTCTTATAGAGTTTGCAACACATTCCGAAGCAGAGAAGAGCTGTATATGTGGAGAATTAGTCGTTGGTTTAGTATTGTTGAGCGACTTCGAATGTGAGGATTTAGTATAATCATCCAGGCTAAGGGTCATGGAGGCTGATGCTGATTCGAAGGAAAGAAGCAAGCCGCTATGAGTGTCGAGACCCTTGGTTATGACTATTGGGGTAAACCTTTCCTGAAGAAGATTTTGAGTGCTCAATCGGAAGCCTGGAAGAAAGAGGTACTCATCAACGAAGATTTGCGTGGCTTGATTAAAAAGTTTAGAACCTTGCGCGGGGTTGACGGATCGTTATGCTTTATCAATCGTGTTGATTCCGTTGTCTTGGTGTTTTTGAGGGATTTGATTTGCAATGAGTAGCATATATGTCGAAGCTATTCCATCCACCCTGGATTCGGGTAAGGATTTATCAGGACTGAAGAAGTTATATTGGTTGGCGCCTAACATGAAAGCTGATATTGCCACATTATGTCAAGAAGAGTTTTTCATTGTGCAAAGGCATTGAGATTGTATATCTGAAACCATATGGTTTGTTGGTTTAATACCAGTGATCACAAAATGGATTTGGGAGAACATTACTATGGACTTTGTGGACTTAAACTGACCAGAGGTCAGCTAGCTGCGCCAAGACACGATTTGGGTATCGTTGATCGTCTCACTAAATCTGCTCATTTCTTGCCTATGAGAGAAGATGACACGTTAGAAAAATTGACGAGACAATACTTGAAGGAAGTAGTCTCAAAGCATGGAGTACCGGTTTCGATATTCTTGTTAGCGATGGAAAATTAACATCTCATTTTTTGGGAACAGTCTCTACAAAAAGCATTAGGTACTGATTGGTTATGAGTAATAGACCTACCATCCAGAGGACCGAATGGTACCAGTGTGGAGAGAACCATTCAAATCGGGTTAGAGGATATGGTTACGTGACCTGTGTTACTCGACTTTGGAAATGGTATGGGATTAAACACTCAACGTTGGTAGTATTTTCTTATAACATCATTTACCATACCAGCATTAGGCTGCTCCGTATTGAGGCTTTGTATGGGCCGGCAAGTGTCGATCTCTATCTGCTGGTGATGTTGGGACAGTTAGCTCACTGGCCCAGAGATGAGATATCATCCATGAGACAACCTGTGAGAATAGTTTCAAATCATGAGCCATATTCAAGCCTCCATTGTTAGTCAAAAGTGCATTTATGCGATTGTTAAGCGAAAACTCTTAAGTTTTTTTTAAGTAGGAGATTAGGTCTTGTTTGAAAGTATCTCCTTGGAAAGGAGTATACAGTTTGGACAAACGGGGGATGCTGAACCCTCGTTATATTGGACCTTTTAGATCATTGCAAAAGTAGGGGAAAACGTTTGCCTTTCGTCTAGACTTCCAGAGAAGTTGAGCTAGAGTTCATAGTTACACTTTTTCACGTCTCGAAATTGTAGAAAATTCATGGCCGGATGAACACTTGTATACCATTTGGATGAGATCAAAGTTGACGACAAATTGAATTTCATTGAAGAACCTGTCGAGATTATGGACCGTGAGGTCAAGCGTCCGATGCAGCTTCTTATTCAATTGTCAAAGTTACGCTGGAACTCTAGAGAAGGTCCTGAGTTCATCTGGGAGCGTGAAGACCAAATGCAAAAGAAATACCCTCACCTTTTCACCAACTCTGCACCCGCCACAGAGGTTGCGTCCTAAGCTTTGAGGACAAAGCTTATTTAACGGGGAAAGAATGTGACAACTCAAGAATTTTTGTTCAATAAGTTAGCCGTTTCCGTGTTGTAATTGAATTTTATTTGTTTCATTAGAGTTACCGGTTTTATACTGGGAAGTTATTTCATTATTATATGAGGAATCGTGCCGGGAGCGAACCGGGGCAACAAAATGTTGTAGTTATTTTGGCAATAGCTGCTGTTTTTATGTTTTAATGGGATATTTAAATTTTTGTATATTTTACAGTTTTGTTACCGTTACTCATGTGTTATTTACGTGGTCCGTGGAAAACTTAACTACACTTTGTTTTGCATTTGCATCGCTAGAATTTACATTCATTAAACTAGCACTAAGTTCCCTAGAAAATTGGAGCCATTTTAGTTCCCCCTTGCCATTGTTATACTCTTAATAACGCTTCGTTTTTCGAACAAAACACCCATTGCACCATCTTGGATGCCAAAATTGTGAATAAATTTTCCCCTTAAGATAGCTTGCATGGTTTTTGGAGGAAATGTGGACTTGTACTAGCAACCTTGTGATTTGTGGATAATTTTAGGTCATAATCACCCCTTGTCTCAGAGCAGCGACCCATAGAGTATCCAACGAAGCGGTCAGGATGATACTGAACAAAAAGGTCAAGGCCCAACTGAGTCCATTGTCGAACTGCTAAGTATGGTGCAGGTGATGAAAAAAATCCGTTCTTAGGGATCTCGTCCCGTACGTTGAGAGTCAAAATCGTTTGACGAGATGGCTTCAAAAAACTTGATGTCTCGTATGTCATTGCTCCTGAAAATCTGGTAATCAGTAATCAATTAATCACAAATTTCAGACCCATTTATTTACGAATGGCTCCATTTGGGTTGTGTGTTATCATAGTTGGGTCAAATACATAATGCTAATAAAGGAATGGGTCAAATGGGTTCAACTTTCCCCCAAAGTCTGATGATTAAAGGCATTATTATTGCCATAACATAGTTTTTGCAATAATAATAAACACATTTATCATTTTATATCTCATAAAAGTTAGACAAAAAGTTGTTGCACTAAGCAAACCCGACCCGTTTTGACATGTACTGAAATTAACTCATTTTACCATCTTTGTTGTTGTAGGATGAACATCTTAAAGACGTAATACATGTCTAAAATTTTTAACCTATAATTTTTCGTAGGCTGGTTTCCTGAATGGCATCACAAATATCGTCCCAGGTATTATATCTTTTTACTCAGAAACTAAATACCCTGATTGATACAATTTCAGATCTGATCTATTTAGAAACTACATAGTTATTGATGGTTTTGATCCAGATCTTTTAGGATATCTTTCAGAGTGATGGGGAAGTAGAAGACTTGATAAAAGTTTGCCACAATGAAGGGATTTTATTAGGAATAAATTCGGTTAATCTCACTATTTTCATAAAATACTACTAGATTAAGCTATTCCTGAAGCTGAAACCCATATTGTTGCGCTTTACATTGTCAACAGCCAATGCACATATCAATTAGAGATTAGATATTGCAACGATATGGCCAGGTGGCCAGGTTTTGGTCTGCAAGGTAATAGCTTAGAGAAGTCAAAGCTTCTGTGGCCTCTGTATGAGCAAATATTATTAGCCTCTTCAATATGACTCTGTCGGGCCTCTAGGCAGTTGTTTTGTTCCGTTAATTATCTCTTCACACAAGAACACCTTACAGTTGGGCTTAGGATTTAATTAATATAACAATTAGTTTTAATCTTCTGTTATATATGTTGTAAAAATGATCGGTACCACTGCCATCGAGGCACAGAGGACGAGTGGAGTTAAGATCAACATCAAGTCATCATTCCTTATACTCACTTATATATTGGTACGGAATAAATTAAAGGAACTGGATGATTCATATCTTTACTAGCAAAATATTGACCGCCCCTGAGTTACCTTGTCTGTAATGCTTCCACAGACACGACCACCCCTATTTTTTTGGATTGTATCACTTCTTAGCAACTGCCATTGAAGTAGTTTATTGTTCTATCTTAATTATGAAATGGTGTTTGAGTATGTGTGTAAGATTAATAAGTTGTTGTTGTATGTTGTTGTTGTTAAGGTAGCGCCCAGGGACATTTATTTATGATGTAAAGTATAAGTTGTTTTTTGATTAACCTGTTCAAGGTTATAGGTACTATTAGCTATTAATATATTACTGTTTTATTTACATTTCACATATTAATCTATGTCATAACATTTGTGCAACATCTAAATTTTGAATGCAATTTGTTGAAGTGTTTAGGAGACGTGGCCAGATAGTGTGATGATAAGTTATCCAATAACTCTATTTATACAATATTTTTTAGGCCTCTGTCTGGTGGCTCGACCTCAGAGTTAGCAATCATCATTGTTTCTTTTTATTAAAATACACTTTTGATAAGAGATACGATTATATAAGTTCCTTTGTGCCATGAAAGGCCGGGGGTACAAAATACTTTTTTATCAGATTTTGCAATGTTAAAATTGTTTTAAACTAATTCTGATCCACATTCATCGTGATAATGCATTTTCAAACTGGTATTTGATAGCCATGCAAATTAAACACATATCCTACACAAAGCAGGTTAGTGTAAGGTTAAGTGTTTTTACAGCTTATCTCAGTGATACGTTTTTTATTATGAAGTCTTTAATGATATCATAAATTAAAGCTCTACAACCTTTAAGTCATCATCTATTTGAATATGTTTTTACACATGGATTTTTTTTTTTTGTTGATGTCGTCTTAATAAAATATTAGATTCCAGTATTTCAGGGTAGACAGTCAATTAGCCTAAGGTACTATTTTACTAAAATATAACATATGACAATAGTTGTACAGTAATTGATATGACATGATTTTTTTTTTTTTTTTTGAAGTTAAGTCTATAAACACCTTCTCTGTTCAGTTTGAATAGTAAAAAAAGTCATTATAACCATGGTGTTTACACAAAAGAAAAGCTCAGGTTAACTTCTCATCCAATACGTTGTCTCAGTAATTACTAACATTCACTTTTCTTGCTAGAATAGAATTATATGTATGTTAAAAGTTATCGTGAATAGGTTCTTTTCAATTTAATAATTTTTATTCATTATTTCTCTAATTACTCAACATCTCCTTGTGCTATGAAAAACTTTGTACTCTGTGTTATGGCTAGACGAAGGCAAAGGCTTGGAGCAATGGCAAGTAGGTCTCATGCTAGTAAAGGGCTAGTTGATGATATAACTCTAAAATATCATCTATCAATAGAAGATCCCTGGAAACGTCCACTCTGAAATATGCAAATGGACAACTTTGATTATCTATCAAATGGCTGATGTCAAGTGCGAGGTTAGTGAATGGATGTATGTACTGTATATATAATATTTGGTCCATCTCAACACTTTTATTGTGTTACTTAGCTTTCATTCATTTTTTTCATCATTCGTAATGATTAGACAATTCCAGTGAGTGTTTCGCGAGAGCATTACCAAGATATTCAAAGAAAGAATTGATGACGCATATGAAGATAGCACTTGGACATAGGTGTTTATCCCAATCCTACTAGTGAGGATGATGGCGATAAGTAGAAACTTGAGTTGTAAGTTATTTCCATCTCTATTTATTTTCTTATCAACATCTTCTAGGACGACGTTGTTCAGGTATGACCGTTGTGTTCAGTTAAGAGGACTTGATATCTTATGTTATGTATTGAATGATCTTTTCTATTATAGTTTGTTTTTTTATTAATGTAATAGATTTTGTTGTAATTTATAAATAAAAAAATAAAATTGAGAAAACTTTACCTATGGATTTACCCATGAAGTATTCGCTCTTTAATGTGAATGTGTAGCCACGGTTTACCTATAAAATCGTTGTTAATTTAGTCACGAATTTGCTCATGAAATATTACTAAAAAATGAGTCATTGTTACCCATGACACTTAAACTGACATTTGGTGGGAATTTTACCCACGAATTATTATGGGAAAGTTACCCGCATATTGTGTGTTGACTTTTACACACGGAATAACTTTGTGGGAAATGTTACACACAAATTACCCACAGGTATATCTATGGGTATTCACGTGGTGTGATAGAAAAATCCCATAAAACTTCACCCACGAATGCAACTCAATCGCCCACCTAAAAGGTTGTGCGGGGGTAAATTTACCACATAGTTGTTATTGGGAGTGGGTATTACGATTAGCCTCAAGAGGTTTTACCCATCTTTTTTAATGGGCGTGGGTAGTCAGTGGGTTTTTATAGAGTTACCCACCGAAATTTGGCTTTTCACACAAAATTTTGTCCTTGGCTATTCGGCTGAATTCTTGTAGTGTTCACACGTGAGATAATCCTACAAAATTTATATTGACACGACTACGGAAAAAAAAGGCATCATTCAAGATCAAACAGGACTCTAAATTTCCAAAACTAAAATTCAAAACAAGGCAACATTTTTAAAACAATCAATAACTTTGAGCAGTCTTCACTTGTGTAAAATATCTAAACTTTATAGAACAAGATAATTAATAAAAAATCTGGAACTACTAAACCCTAAAACTAGAAAAAAAGTTTTTAATTTGAAATTAATTACCAACTTTTAGCATTTTAATTCAATATTGAAACAACGTTTCAAGCGATTAATAGATGAATTCTTCATTAAAATATTGAATCCCAAAAAAGCAATTGAACAGTCATCGCCGCAGTCAACGATGGTTGATAACCGGTGTTGGGGGGTGGTCGATTGTGGTACATGACGGTCGGATTTGATATAGATTATGTAACATTTTGGAGTCAATGGACTTTTATCGAGTTTTGTAATTAGTAACATCGTACTTATTTATATCTAAAAATTATTCAACCAGGTATTGTGACGAAGTTTAGTGATCAACTTTTGGACCTTCGTTCACTAAATTGTTTTACGGGACGGCTTTCATGACCAAATATTAGGTGTCCTCCATTTATTTTATGGTATCTATTATTAACTAAATGTAAACCACAAAAATAAGTGGACACTAAATTTTGGTCATTATACAAAGTTGGTGTAAAGCCTTACTTTATACCTTGCTGTATTTCATGCTGACTAACTTATTAAGCCCTAAGATTGTTCTTATCTTTTCCCCATCTTTAATTAACCTTCTTTTACCCCTCCATGTGTGTATTCTAAGATGATAAACCACAATCTCAAAGTTTATTCAAAAACAAAAAAGCCAAAAAAAACAATTTATTTATATTTACAAACCTTTATATAATGTCTGCATGGTGGGTTCATGGTGTCTATAAACCAAATCATGATTTTCGTAACCGTGATTGATGATTATATTTCCTCAAACTAGGATCAAATATGATTAAGTTGCACAAAAATTTTTTAACTGTTATTTAATAAAGTTAAAAAGTGTATTTAAAAATGAAGATTTTCTTTAAAAACGATAAGTCAAACCTTCATACTAAGGGTTGAAGAAACCACATCTCGATTGGAAAGGAAGATGATTTATGATTATATTAAAAAATCATGTCATTGTTTTTTTCAAAATTAACATATATAAAAAAAAATCCTTTAGTGTCTCGGGCACATGCGTCGGCTCCCCCGGGCTTCGTCCCTGTCCACCAATTAAAGCATGATTTAATTGTTATGTGAAGTATTTTATTCCTTAATAAAAAAATTGTTATGCATGCCTTAGACGTATAAACACCAAGTTTATTCAGTGTCTAGGTAGTGTAAAGAAAAGTGGTGAAGAATCTCTTTGTAGTTTCATATCACAAACTTTCACTTTGGTCATTTTGTCTTCACACCAACGCAGCTGTTCTTCATTTAGATCACTAGTTCTAAGAACTCTTGACACAATTTTTAGGTCAATTTGTGCCATCAAAACTTCCATTTCATTAACTTGCTTGGATTTCCTTTTGCGAAAACACTTGCGTAAGCGCCGTAGGTATTTTAATTTCAACTTCTTCTGCATATATTCAACTTCTTTATTAGAATAAAGGGAAAAACAAATCTTTGTTATACAGCAATCTTAGGCCCTACATGTTCTGCGTAAAGCCTTTTTTATTTTATTTTTTGTTTATCATTACCTTTTTTACAATGACAAACATACTAACCCACGAACGCTACTACGTATGTAACAACTCGTCTAAAGTTGGTATGCTATAAGAACTTTGAGCTCACTGTAACTTTAAGGTAGTTACCTAACCAATACCTTCCGGAAAAGTCTTGATTATTTCTATCGTTTGGTATCTAAACAAGCCTAACTTGACTACCTTTGAGTGCGGTACTATACATAAAGAAGCAAACAACACAAACTAGTATCCTTATGCATATTGGGAAAAAGATGATATGGAGGGGTTCTGACCTTGTGGTTAAGTTTTTTGAGCAAGAGGATATGGGTTGGATCCACTGATGTTTTCGGGTTTTTGATGGGAAAGAAATGCGCCGTAAATTTGTGGAAATGATTCTCTTTGTCAGCTCTTAGAAAATTCATGAATGTTTTGATTGATTCATCCATGATTACAAGAAATGATTCTGATGAAATTCTTGACCCCAAATATTCGTCTTTCTTCTCGTCATCAGAATCTACATTAATGACAAATCAAGAATGTTACGTCATATTTACTATCTTCGATCTCTTGACTTAGTTTTTTATTTTAATATTTATACAACTTAAAGCATTATACTTATATAGACTTCTATAATTTACTAATTACTGGGTCCTGTTAGTTTCCTTATGTACAGAATACTGCTAATAGAAAGTTACAAATTACTGTATGTTTATATCATCTAATCAATTCCTATAACTACACATTTCGTTTTTCAAGTGGAATTTAACGTTTATAAGATTGGACCTAAAAAACTTTTGGTTAAAATTACAAGTTGATTTTGGTAGGATTCATATATTTTTTTTGGCCATTGCAATTATATGACTTCGCCATGAGGTCAACTAAGAAATTATGTGTTTCAAAAATCTATATAGTTGTAGCAGTATCCTATACAGATAAATCATTTTTTTTTAATAGAGATAAATGTTCATGTTTTTTTTATATATAAAAATAAAACAATACGATACTAAGTTAAGAAGTCAAATTATTCAAAATAAACGTCATGTGTTTTATCTTAGCTAACTTAAGTCTTTCCCCGGTTTTTTTATTCTGGGACTTGAAGTAATTTTGGAGCTGACTTAAACGTCTCTTCTAGCGAAAAACGATGGGTCTACTTCCATTTTGATAAAAGGCTCATTCTCTATGTTGCGTTGTAAAAGCCCCTGGGTATTGTTGAAAAATGTTGTGCAATATAAGGCGGGGCATACACAAGGGTCATGATTCTCGGCGTGAAGCTCTTAATTGCCGGGAAATTGTTTTTAGTTCTCATATTTTAGAGCTTCCCTTGTCTAGCATATAATTTGTGCATCAAAGCTGCTTCCAGTTCCTGATACGAGTTTTGATATACATAGAGTTTTCTTTTTCTGATGATATTTTGTGATTGATTTTCTCTGATATTGTTGTTGGTGAGTGGGTGTAAGACATAAAGTTCAGGTGTATACTTTGAATTTATTTGGTGTTGTAAGTTAAATCATTGCTGGATTTTATGCTAACTAGAATGCTTAGTTGAGCGCTTTCACATAATTTTTTTTTTCACAATTATATTATTGTTATTCATCTTTCAGTTTTAGCATATTTGTTTATGTTTTTTTAATTTTTAAAATTAGCTCATACGATTACCAGAAGATGGAAAAAGAATAACGGGTCTTATATCTTTGCAAGATACACGTACTCTTTGTTTAAGTTAGAACATCCATTAATTCTTTACCCAAAAAAAGAAAAGAAAAAGAACATCCATTAGATTCATTCAAAAGTATAAAACACAAATGGTATCACAAGTAGCTTATAGTAATAAGAAAAGATATATCATATTCATATCATAGGTTGAAAAGTTTTTTTCTTTCTTTTAATATAAGAACTAAACTTTACTTGATGATTAAGGATACATGAAAAGCATACCTGTTTCCTTGAGCTTCTGTACACTAATTCTGTCTAAAAACAGCATTTCTTCATCATACTTTTGAAAGAATGTGTAAGACTCCCATTTGGGGCAACTTCTTCGTGAAGAAGACGAAAATGGGTCGTAACCTGTATCTCGGCAAGTAATAGAGCTCCGCCATTCAGATGGACTCTTGGATGTTGACCCGACAGTATTTGTATCACCAAAGATTTCTTCTTTATCCTTTTCCTCATGTTCAAATCTCTTTGAATTCAATGGTGTTACCTTGTCTACTTGTGTTAAGTTCGCTTCTATCTTCTTTCCGGTTTCACGGTATTTTTCTGCAATTATATACACACTGATCAACTACAGTATCCTTATGAAACTAAATGCTTTCAGTAAAAAAGAAAATATATTACTTCTTCAATGTTTCGGATTTTAATAACTTCTTCTCCATTTTTGTTATCATTATATTTTTTAGCAGGGGGGGGGGAGACATTGTCGGTGTTTTTGACATGTTTTTTAGTGCCACTGTGCCATCTCTTTTTTATCTTTTAATGTTGGCATTTATTCACAAAATACTGTCTTGTTTATCTTACCAGACGTGACAAGATGATATATAAAAGTCATAAGTTGAATGTTGGTTTTTTTTTGTATTCTGCTGTTTTGGTCGAGTTGTGTTGACTTTTATAGACTGCGGATTTTACTATGAATAATAAGTGAATTGTTTATTACGAAAAATATGGAAAAGCAAGCATTATTTATAGAAAGTAAATGTATGTAAGTATGCTAAATTGTTAATTCTTTATGCCAATACTATTTCTTTATATATAATTTCTCAGCAATCATAGACTACTTATGATTAATGCTATTGGGTGGGAATCATAGGAATTAGTGAATAAAGATACAATACCCTTCCTTTTTGTCATAGTCAAGCACCAAAAGCAATCTGTCTTAGTTACACGCAAAGATGGTTCATTTAACGTAATATCGGAAAGAAGTACAGCCGACCTTGCACGAGTTGTTATTGCCCCACCCGGTCCGGTGTATTACTTTCCCCCGCCCTATCCTAACAGGACTTGAGCCCTAGGCCCTTTGATATCTCATCATCTTCCTCTTTCCCCTGTGACGGTTTGTTTATTTGTTGATTGATTGCGGTTTATTCATATCTCGGATTCCGACAAATATAAGAAGTACTTGCTCTTCACTCACCTTTACAACGCTTATATCACCCACTTCCTCTTCTTTCTCCTTTGGTGTCTTTAATAGGTCGTGATTCAATCTCTCCCTCATCAAAACGACTCTGTTTTGGCACGCGAACTTCCCGTGAACAAGTTCTGACAAATCGAAAAGATATTCTTGCCATTCTCTTTTATTATGGGCAACAAATCATCTTTGTGTGCTCTCTCATAATAATACCTATTACTTATTACCTCATTATCTTCCCTTCCTCTTCTTGTTCTTCCTCAGAAAAACGTTAGCTTTCGCGTATTCTTTATTCATATCGTTTCTGCATAAAAATCAAACATCTAACATTTAGCTATGGTTATGTAACGAAACCATGCCTTTAGAGAGAAAGATGGAGGTCTGAGGAATGGGATGGAAAGAAATGAAGAACAATAATTTAGAAAGAAAAATGGAGGTTAGGGTGAGGTAGAAAGAAAAGGAAAGAAAAGGAAGCTTTGAAAAGCATCTTGAGGTATTGTATAGATCAGGTTACGAATATTAGATTTCTTTTGAAAATTGCATTTTTTGTTGTGCAACTGAAGAATGAGGTCTCACTTTGTTAATAAATGATTAGGAATTGAGCTATTGTGTGATTGATTTACAGTTTTTTGCACGGTTATTTTTTATAAATTAATCACATTAATAAGTTTACATTTTGATAGTATAATTCTTCATTCAGTTTTATACGTCTTACCAAATTTCATTAGTTGTTTTCTATAACATATGCATTAAATTATATTAAAAATTATATAGAAGTTCAAAATTTGGATATTTTTATTAGCCCATACACCATAATAATATATATCAATTATTGGTTGAATTAAGACATAATCATTTTTATTAATTTTAAAACTTTTTTATAAACCGTCATATTAGTTGCTCTAATCTCGCTTTCTTAATTCGAAATCAAGTCAATATTTCGTGACCATTATTTATAAAAAAATTGATCATTTTTCAAAACATATATATATAAAACAAAGCCATCTAGGCATAAATGCTACGTCACTAAAAGCCACGTCATTTAATCCATGTAGCATAGCTGGTTTACCAATTTACCCTCTCATTTAAGATTTGTTTGACTAATTCTAAATTAAATTTTGGTTTCAACATTTTAAAACAAAATGTTTAAAATTACTGCTATAATTAATTTCAATTAAATGCACCGTTTCAAGATCCATTGCCAAAGTCAAAATGATGCAAAATTTCACACTCCAACTGTAAATCGTAAGTCCCTCTTATTAGTTTTTAGATTTATTTGTCGTTTCACCTTTTAAAATTGATATATGTGTAAGTTTTTTCAAAAAATAAAATTCAATTAACATTAAATCATTTTAATTTTACAATTGATTGTTTTCTAATTAAAGGTCTGCATACATCGGTTATGTAATTATGTAGTAACAGTTACTTTTGACCCACAATTAATATGAACCAAAAATTATGCAAGTTTACCATTATGAATTCAATTAATATTAAAGTTCAAAAAAATAAAATTCAATTAACATTAAATCATTTTTATTTTATGATTGATTGTTTCCTAATTAGAGGTCTGCATACATCGGTTATGTAATTATGTAGTAACAGTGACTTTTGGCCCACAATTAATATGAACAAAAAATTATGCAAGATTACCATTATGAATTCAATTAACATTAAAGTTCAAAAAAAATAAAATTCAATTAACATTAAATCATTTTAATTTTATGATTGATTGTTTCCTAATTAGAGGTCTGCATACATTAGTTATGTAATTATATACTAACAGTGACTTTTGACCACAATTAATATGAACCAAAAATTATGCAAGATTACCATTATGAATTCAATTAACATTAAAGTTCAAAAAAATAAAATTCAATTAACATTAAATCATTTTAATTTTATGATTGATTGTTTCCTAATTAGAGGTCTGCATACATCGGTTATGTAATTATGTAGTAACAGTGACTTTTGACCCACAATTAATATGAACAAAAAATTATGCAAGATTACCATTATGAATTCAATTAACATTATGAATTCATACATCGGTTATGTAATTATGTAGTAAAGGGAAACAAATTATACAAGGTTATCATTATGAATTCAATTAACATTAAAGTTCAAAAAAATAAAATTCAATTAACATTAAATCATTTTAATTTTATGAATGATTGTTTCCTAATTAGAGGTCCGCATACATCGGTTATGTAATTATGTTGTAAAGGAAAGCAAATTATGCAAGGTTACCATTATGAATTCATACATAGGTTTATCATAATTACACGCATTCTGCCTCAACCGTATAAATGATACATATGAGGTATCACACATTCACAATACTCATTCCATCGTTTACATCTATTTTGTTTTTCTATCACTTGATTTTTAAGTATTTTGTTCAATTGATTTTTAAGAATCTGGTTATTATTTTGTTAGTATTTTGGTTCGTATTTTGTTCAATTGATTTTTAAGTATCATTTTTTTTGTCTATTTACGGATTTATGTTTCAATTGATGTTTAATGTGTTGTTTCTTTGGCAACAGGTACACTGTAAGTTTCTCGGGGTCAACTGATTTGTGTGTAATTTGATGAGAGCTTTGATTCAGAAATACGGCATAAGAAACCCCCTAAAGTCCTTTGCATACAATCTCATTTCTATGGCATACCAATGTAAGTCTCTTTGTATTTTTCTATATTTTATTTCATATTTTTTTTGTTATTTGACACATGTTTGAGTTTTTTGGTATTTGTGGATTTTTTTTGAATATATTATTTCAAAACCACAATTTAGTCTTGCTTGTGGCGTTTGGGAACCTAAGTTTTGCAAAACTTGTGTAGATTTATCTTGAACATTGACGCAACTGAACTGTTCGATAGGATGCCTGATTACAAGAATATTAAAAAATGTTAGTAATGCTTCGTATCATGTTTACGTACTTTTGATAATATGTAGATGTACGCTATTTTGACATTCTGGCTTACATTGGATTACTAACAAGTTTTGAAGTTTAATATTGGGTTTTTAGATAGATAGGTTACCAAACTATCAACTTTTGTTCGCCTAAGTTACTAAACTTTTTTTTTGTTCATTTGGGTTACTGGACTATCAAAACCGGTTAAATTTGGTATCGAACTATCGGTGACCGGTTGCTAGTGTTAATTCCCGGTTACATTGCCAGCGTGGCATTTGACTTTTGATACAAATAAGTTACTGAACTTTGCGAATTTGTTCACCTAAGTTACTAAACTTTGCGAATTTTTACACACGTTTTTATACACATTTTTATCTACACATTTTTATGCACACATTTTTATAAACACGTTTCCATACACACATTTTTATAAACGGTTTTATTACACATCTTTTTATACACACATTTTTATACACACGTTTTTATACACACATTCTTGTACACATTTTTATACACGGTTTTTATAAGAGAAACATTGCAGAAACTACAAGGACCAAAGTGTAACTTATAGAAAGTTTAGGAGTTTATGTTGTAACTTTAGAAGATAGTTAGTTAGAGTCAGTTTTTATCTTTTCCCGCTCATTTCTTGTATATATACCCTGTACTATTTTTCATTTTCAGTTAAATGAAATCACTTTCACTATGTGTTTTTTTCTCAATTCATCATTGTCAACAGTTTTACACACATTTTTGTTCACACATTTTTATACACGGTTTTATAAACACGTTTTTATACACACATTTTTATACACGGTTTTATACACACGTTTTTTACACATATTTTTATACACACATATTTTATACACACGTTTTTATACACACATTTTTATACACGTTTTTATACATACATTTTTATACACGGTTTTATACACAAAAAAGCTGTATAAAAACGTGTAAAAAAATGTGTGTATAAAAACGCGTGCATAAAAACGTGTAAAACGTGTGCATAAAAAACATATATAAAATTGTGTGTATAAAAATATATAAAATTGTGTGCATATCAATTAATGTTTAATGTGTTGTTTCTTTGGCAACAGGTACACTGTAAGTTTCTCGGGGTCAACTGATTTGTGTGTAATTTGATGAGAGCTTTGATTCAGAAATACGGCATAAGAAACCCCCTAAAGTCCTTTGCATACAATCTCATTTCTATGGCATACCAATGTAAGTCTCTTTGTATCTTTCTATATTTTATTTCATATTTTTTGTGTTATTTGACACATGTTTGAGGTTTTTGGTATTTGTGGATTTTTTTTCATATATTATTTCAAAACCACAATTTAGTCTTGCTTGTGGCGTTTGGGAACCTAAGTTTTGCAAAACTTGTGTAGATTTATCTTGAACATTGACGCAACTGAACTGTTTGATAGGATGCCTGATTACAAGAATATTGAAAAAATGTTGGTAATGCTTCATATCCTGTTTACGTACTTTTGATTATATGTAGATGTACGCTATTTTGACATTCTGGCTTACATTGGATTACTAACAAGTTTTGAAGTTTAATATTCTATGCAATTTACAAACACGTTAGCTAGGTCTATGATGCTGGAATTTGTGGAGCTACACTGCAAGTAATTGCATTAAACTATGATGCAATTCATGTAAATAATATGTACTTATTGAGGTAAGTACTATCTATTTGACTTGAGATTATGTGTCAAACTATATCTTTCTAATCGCATTGTTTCTTGCACGATGTTAATCCTCTTAAGAAGGCTGCATGTAGGATCGTTTAATTCATAACACGGTGATGATTCTTGTGATTGGGCTAGTTTCTAGAAAGAGAAACACATAGAGAGATTTTCTAAAGAGAGAAAGTGTATGTGTTAAAGTGAAAATGATTTTTGACTAGCTTACTCTTCCAAAGTTGGAAGAGGCTTATATAGTTTTTACAAAATACCGGGTATTAGAACCCGTCTTAAAACCGAAAGACATACGATTAACTATTAAACTATGAACTATTATAAACAATAAATATGCGGGGTGACCGAGTCTTTTACTCATATCTAACAATCTCCCCCTAAGGGAGGTCACC
>BQNB010072995.1:0-7500 GCA_026074375.1 Tanacetum coccineum
GATATGACAATGAGTGTGTAGCAAATTTGTAAATGAGTTTGTAATGAATATTTTAATAGTTTTGTAAATGTTTATGTAAACGAGTATGTAAACAGTTACGAAATTAAGTATGTAAACAAGTATGTAAAAGAGATTGTAAATGAATATGTAAACAAGTAGTAACGAGCAAGTATTCTCCCCCGAGATTTGTAAAGTAAATGTAAAACAAGTGAAAGATGGGCTATAAACTCACCTTAATGGAAATGAAAGTTCTCAAAATGAAATCTCATAAATGATGCACGTAGAATGAGGCACGAAAAGCCTATTCGCAACCTAGTGTAATAGTCTTTCTAATTTAGTGTATGAAAATGATATGTATGATGCATGTGTAATTTCCTAGATTCATGTCACCATCAATAATACTCGTATTTTACTTTTTTTCAATAAGTCTATTAAAGCTTAAAACAAAGTTTTATAACATTTCTAACATTTTGGTAACTTTTGAAAAATGCTTAACGAACCTACTTTGAGAGCCCATAACTTTTGCATACAAAAGAGTTATGACTCAAACTTAAGTCCTATGGATAGCCCACATGGTAGGCTTTAATTTAGGTCTCCTTGAAATAAGTGTGATCTGGAATTTAACCTCAAGTAAAATGGCTTTGAATTTATGAGTTTCTGTCCAAATTACACTAGCAGTCATGGTTTTTTGTCAACTTTGAGACACGATATCTTTTTGGTCACACATTCCTAGACATCGAGGTTTAGCTTTTTGGAAACTAGCCTAGCAGGTGTACGAAAATGTCAATCTGTGGAATTTACTAATTCGAACTCTAACTAGCTTAAAAACATGCCCAAACATAAGCCAAATAGCCACGTCATTTTTCAGACTTCAGATTCTATGATTTTATAGGGATTATTCAATCGATCATATATTTCTTGTTTTAGCTCCGTTTAAAGAGATTCAAAAGGCCACGTTCTCATACCTAAGTCTAGTTTCATTTTCTAGTCTTATCTTTATCGGATTCAAAAGTACTTTACATCGGTTTGCGTGCCAAGAACTAAAGTACACTTTAAGTTACGTCTTATAGTTTTGTTCTTTACCTAGCAACTAATATTAATCTTTAGTCCATTCTAACCGATATTGTATATATAAAATTAGTCACTAAGGATAAGTAAAGTAAGTTTTCAAGTCGTGTACATGTATGTCCATTTGAAATTCATTTTCAACATGAAAACATATTGCTTGTTTGTTTCTAAAAGATACGAGTTTCATGGTAACACTTTCTAATTATATGCATGAAGTAAATGATGAAATGAATATGAAAATGTGATGGTGTAGGTGTTAAAGAGAACAAAGTGGTGTCAAAACCCTAGCTAAAAATCAAACCCTAGTCGAAAGCTTTCCTACAGTTGAAACCCTAACCAATATATCTCCAAGGAAACCCTAATACCTCCAAGTAAACCTAGTTTCCAAGATCAAAACCCTAACTTGCTTCTTGTGCTTGTAAACCTACGAACCATAAGGGTGCGTGTGGTCTTGGTGTCGTCGAACAAAGAAGAAAGACAAAGGAGAAGTGAACCAAAGTTTGTTCTTAGTTCATAGTGTAGGTAAATGGGTTTATGTGTTTAGTGTTTAAGTTGTTCTTGGTTTTCTTTGGGTGTGTGTGGCGTCGGTTGGCAGCAACACAAAGGAAAGAAAAAAAATATTTGCTTTGCTAGTTTGTGAAGTGTGTGAGATTATGAGTGATACTTGCATTATATAAATGTATTATTTGGATATTAGTGTGCTTGGATAAAAGAGTGTAAAGAATACCTTGGTTAATAGATCTAAACAATAGAGGGTAACATGGTTAATGGGTTAATAGTTGAATAATAGAGTGTGATTTGGTAGGTAGTAAAATTGTTATGTATAATTTTGATGGAGGGATGAATGTGGATGGTTGGAAGGTTTTATGGGGGAGGGAAATGTTTAAATTTTGTATATTGGTAAAATTATGGGTATATGTTGAAATATAGATGGTTGAAATGGTTTCCATACATGCAAAAAGGCTCCAAAATTGCGAACCGTAAACGTTTTACATAAATTATAAAAATAAATTATGAAAGGTTATAAATTATCTTCCTAATTATAATATAACACTTGTTTGATGTAAACTTTTATTTGTTTGATGTCGGTTTACGTTGATTGTTGATTTTTCGCTTACGCGATTTAACTAAACGGTTGAAATTAAAAGTAAACGCGTAAAAGTTAAAAATAAATAGTGGAATGTATTGAGTCATAAAATGATGTGAAAATGCAGATTGTTACAAATTACTTGAGTATGAGTAAACGCTTATGTCATTATGTATACAACATTGTCCCTATGAGTCTTCTTAAAAGGAAACTCATTTAAACCTCATCATCAAATCGATTGGTTAAAGATAAGACAAATTCCAAGAATGTGATTATCTCCTTTAGACAGCATCTCTTCATTCATAGTCTTTGAGTGATTCATTAAATTTAAGATCTAATAATGCATCTCCTATGGTTAGCAGGTTCATAATGATCCTCTAACTGATAATCCTCACCATTGATATAGAAACATATCATGAGGTATCCATGCAGATCTATGAACATGAGTAAACTCATTCTAAGGTTCAATATTTATATGTTTAGCCTCAGTATGATATTCGCTAGTGTGTTTAGAAGGTTTATGTATCTTCTTCTTGAAGTAATTCAAGACCTACAATACTCCCACTCACTTCTTGTACATTTGAGACTATTCTCAAATAACTCAGCATGATGAGCAACTGTGACTTTGTTCTCGTGTGGTTGTAGAATGGTATCCCATCGTTTTCTTTGGGTATCCAACAAAATACACTTAACAGTTCTAGGTATTTGTCAATAATAATCTCCAAGAGATTTTTACCAAATTTAGAACTTCAATCAAGATACAATGAGATACATCTCAATTTATCTTAATTAACCTTCTAGGTTGGAGTCTTATTGGGCATATCCATGATATTCTTAAATATCTAACCTTGATATCTTTTAGGAGTTAAATAAGTTTAAGGTCATCATGAATCAAAACATTATCAATATATAGTTCGATTACCCTTTTTGGACATACCATAAAATGACGTATTCTAATAAGATTTATCTTATACTTTAATGGCTTTTCCTATTATACCAATTTAAGTTAAAACGCAATGGTATCAATAGTGTTACTAAGCTAATTGCATCCTTTTATAAGTCTTTTGAACAAGTTAACGACTTAATGTGTATTTACTAACAAGTACACATAAACATCCAATACATTACTATTCGTTATAAGTCTTTGACCAAGTCAATGACTTCATGTACATGTCTTTAACAAGAAGACTTAACAGGATAACATTTTACTTTACGTTATAAGTCTTTTTACAAGTAAGGACTTAATGTGCATGTCTTTTGTTGAAAGAAATAATGCCTAAAAACGTTATTAATATTTTTCGACCTCTCTACGTTTTGATAATCACAAAATGTAAAATCACTCAACGTAAAATTAAACGTAAACAAGTAAATAGTAGTAAATTTTTATTTCGAAAATTTAATCACTTAAAGGTATGAATAAATAAATGCTTAATGCATTTTATAATCAAATGATTTTTTTTCAACCTCACATTTTTTATAAAAATGTTACAAACATTTTTATAACTTTTACAAAACATTTTTACATTTAAAAGAAATGTTTTATTCAAAATAAATATTTTGAATTCAAATTTTCTACCTAAAAACGGCTAAAAATGTTCCAGAAAACACCTCCCCTGGAAAAGACAAAAAAGGAGCGTCTTGGCCTGGGCGGCCCCCTTAAATATAAGGGCGGCCCCCTTAGTGATAAGGGGGCCGACACATGAGCTAAGGGGGCCGGCCAGACAAAAAGCTCTCAGCTTTGCCTATAAATACTGGACTGTTCCCTACTGATTTTCTCACCTCTTGCACACACATTCTTTCTGTTCTAAATCAGTTTATACATTTCTTTCTTTCCTTTGATCATTAAATCATAAGCCTTTGTTTCCAAGTGATCCAAGCTTATATCCTCAAGTGCAAGAGAAGAATACTTCCTACCATCAAGTGAAGAAGTATTATAGCTTAGTGTGTGTCCTTGTAACATTGTTGCAATTGTATTATATCTTGTAAATTATTTGTGTACATTGTGAAGGTGTGTACAGTTGTTAGATCGTGGTGATCATAGGAAGGTTAGTTAGATCGTGGTGATCATAGAAAGTTTAGTTAGATCGTGGTGATTGTAAAGAGTTTAGATAGATTGAGGTGATCGTGTTAGTATCTTGGTGAAGTGAAGTCTTGATAGTCCGGTTAGTTTAGTCCTCAAAATACAAAAGGTGTGGTAGATTGGTTCTAGCTAGACTTAAAACTCGACATTTGCTTAGTGTTAGAAATCGGTGTAAGCTGAGTTGTATATGGTTTTCTCCGCCTAAAGAAAGCTTGTTGACATAGTGAAGAAAACTCTCGAGTTTGGTGCCCGGGGAGTGGAGTAGGGTGAAGAGGTGTGATGCAGATGCGGTCAACGAGCGAGTCAACGTAACAAATACGATTGGCGCTTATTTTTCGGCAATAAATTTCGATGGCGGATTGGGCTGAAATTCGCATGGTCACTCGGAAATGACCTAACGGTCAAGACTCATTGCTTTGCCCTGAGCCCTGTCAGTTTTGTTGGAGGAACATGGAGCGATAACAGTGAAGATGAGGAAGAAAATACTAATGAAGAAACTTGTCTTGTGGCTCAAGCATCAAATGAGATATGCTTGGGAATTAATTTGGAGGTCGATGAATGGATTAAGGATAGTGGGTGCTCAAAACACATGACGGGAAACCAGAAGCTATTTGCGACATATCAAGCATACAAAGGAGGTAACTTTATCTTTGGAAGTAACTTGCGTGGTAACATCATAGGCAAAGGTACGATCTCTCATGACTCCCTAATTATTGAAAATATTGAGCACGTAGATACTATAAAATTTAACTTACTTAGTATCGGTCAAATATGTGATAATAAGTGCAAAGTAATATTTACCGAACTTGATAGAGAAATAATTAAAGACGAAAAAGTCATAGGTAGGGGAATTAGAAAAAGGGGATTATATGTGATGAAACTAGAAAATAAACCGGAAGATAAAATATGTCTTACAACCTTAGATGAAAATTCTACTTTATAGCATAAGAGATTAGGTCACGCAAATATGCCATTAATTCAATCTCTATCGTCTAAGGAGTTGGTTAGAAATCTACCTAAGCTTAAATTCGACCGACATTTTTGTGACGCTTGCAAAATTGGAAAACAAACTCATGCTAGTCACAAAGCCAAAATATAGTTTCGACGACTAGATGCTAAGAACTATTACACATGGATCTATTTGGACCTTCTGCCATACGGAGTTATGGAGGAAATCGTTGCACCTTAGTTATTGTAGATGATTGTTCTCGATTTACATGGACTAGATTTTTAGGAAATAAAACCGAAGCCTTTGAAAAATTTGAAATGTTTAGTAAAATGATTCAAAACAAATTAGGATGTCCCATAGTGTCAATTAGAACGGATCATGGTCAGGAATTTAACAATGAAGTACAATTCGAAAACTATTGTGACTCTAATGGGATTACTCATAATTTTTCTGCTCCTCGTACTCCACAATCAAATGGGGTAGTAGAAAGAAAGAATCGTACTCTACAAGAAATGAGTAGGACTATGTTAAATGAACAATCTATCCCACAAAAATTTTGGTGTAACGCGGTCGATACATCAACCTACATAATCAATAGAATTTCCATTAGACACATTCTAGGAAAAACACCATACGGTAGAAAACCTAATCTTCACTACTTCAAAGTAGTTGGAAGTAAATTCTTCATTCTTATACCAATAGATTCCTCACCAAGTTGACCCAAAGTCGTACGAATGTGTTTTCGTAGGATATTCGCGAAATAGTAAAGCCTATATAATTCTCAACAAACAAACAATGAAAGTCAAAGAATCCTTAAATGTGACATTCGATGAAACTCCTCCCCCGCCTAAAACATCACCCTTGGAGGATGATGATTTAGTCGAAGAAGAGCTATTGAGGTTAATAAAACCAAGACCCTATAGGCAAGATCTCGAAGATTAAAATCTTTAGAAAATATTAAATCATAAACATTAAAGAAGCTAAAAAGTCATCCATAAACAAATAGAATATGTTATTGTAATCTAAATTCAAAGACTCTTAGATCACAAGATCAGTCAAAAGTATTTCTTTTGTTTTTCTTTAACCATAGAACCTAAAAATATAGATGAGGCTTTAAAAGATGAAAGTGGGGTAATTTCTATGCAAGAAGAATTAAACCAATTTATATCAAATGGTGTTTAGGAATTAGTCCCTAACCCTAAGAATATGACCATAATTGGAACCAAATAGGTATATAGAAATAAGCTTGACGAGAATGGTGTCGTGTCTAGAAATAAAGCTAGGCTACTTGCTCAAGGTTATAATCAACAAGAAGGAATTGATTATGACAAAACATATGCACCCGTAGCTAGATTAGAATCCATAAGAATATTATTAGCTTATGCATGCGCACTAGACTTTAAATTATTTTAAATGGATGTAAAGAGTGCATTCCTTAATGGTTTTATCAATGAGGAGGTTTACGTGGCACAACCTCCGAGATTCATTGACTTCGCAAAACCTAATCATGTTTATAGACTCAAGAAAGCGCTTTACGGACTCAAACAAGCTCCTAAAGCTTGGTACGATAGATTAAAAGCCTTTCTTATTAAACATGATTATACAATGGGAATGGTAGATAACACACTCTTTACTAAGAAAAGGGACTCTAACCTCATCATTGTCTAAATATATGTCGATGACATTATATTCAGATCAACTTGTCAAGAGTTGTGCGATGATTTTGCCAAGATCATGCATGATGAGTTTGAAATGAGTATGATGGGGGAACTTAACTTCTTCTTAGGATTACAAATAAAACAATTAGAAGATGGTATATTCTTTAATCAATCAAAATATATAAAAGAAATGCTTAAGAAATTTAGATTAGAAGACTCTAAGCCAATGAAAACTCCTATGTCTACAGAAACGAAACTCACAAAAGACGTAGAAGGTGAGTCCGTAGATAATACCAAATATAGAGGTATGATAGGTAGTTTGTTATATTTAACGGCAAGTAGGCCCGATATCATGTTTAGTGTTTGCCTTTGTGCACGCTTCTAAGAGGATCCCAAAACCTCTCACCTTGAAGAGGTTAAACGTATCTTTCGATACACTAAAGGCCACTTGCACTCTAGGATTTATGTTATCTAAGGTGGTCGGCATAGGAAACTATAGTATATGCCGACTCTGATCTTGCGGGAGACTATGTGGATAGAAAAAGCACTAGTGGTATTTGTACGTTTATGGGATGTTGTTTAACATCTTGGTTTTCGAAGAAACAAACCGCTCTTGCTATTTCCACTACCGAAGCCGAATATGTAAGCGCCGGAAAGG
>BQNB010072995.1:12500-32250 GCA_026074375.1 Tanacetum coccineum
TGGGGTAGATTGGTTCTTGCAAGGATTAGAACTCAACATTTGGCTTAGTGTTGAAAATCGGTGTAAGCTTAGTTATGTACGGTTTTCTCCGCCTAAAAGGAGCTTGTTGACATAGTGAAGAAAACTCTCGAGTTTGGTACTCGAGGAGTGGAGTAGGGCGAAGAGGTGCTTCGTTACCGAACCACTATAAATCCTTATGTTGTGGTTTGATCTTTCTAACTCTCATATCTTGTCTTGCATATTTATTTCATATCTTGTTTTTACTTATTTATTTAGTTTTTTATAAGTCTTTGATCAAGTCAACGAGTTAATGTGTATGTACTAACAAGTAGACATAAACATCCAATACATTACTGTTCGTTATAAGTCTTTGACCAAGTCAATGACTTCATGTACATGTCTTTAACAGGTTGACATAACAATTATTAAACTAAAGTAAATTAATAGTAATTTCAAGTTAATCTCAAAATCCATGTTTATGATTTCTAAGAAAACATAATCATGTAGCTTACCTTTTTATCTTGACATATTCTCTTAATAGGGCTACATACATTAAATGTGTAGGAGTCCTAGTAGATTAATAGTTTCTTACTTTGCACTCAAGAAACCATTAGTCATGTTGTTCTAAGTTGTTCCTTGCACACAATAAAGATTTCTCCCACTTGTGCAGTGTACAATTTCTTTGCATAAAAGAACACCATACTAGTTAGTTTATTTGTATCGACAATATAGTAGTGTCAAGCTCATAGCTAGTGTATATAGAACTCTATCTATTTATAAGGAATCATGCATAACTATCAAAGATAACATTAAACGGAAGCGACATCTCAAAGGCAACAAGTTATCAAAGATAATACATAGTGATTCTTTACTAAATAAAGATGTTTCACACTTGGAAATAATTTATTATTTCAAGCCAAGCCAGAAATAAAGTAAGATGTCTATGAGGTAAACAACTCATAACTCCCACTGTATTTGACAACATTGCAAGTTTGTCATTTTCATTTATAAAATGCATTATTCCTACTGGATCTGACAACATTATGAGTGTTCCTTCACTAGTGAAATTAATTGCAATTTATCTTTTCATTTATTGAATATCTACACATTATTGCTAATTGTGAGTCACACGGACTAGTAAGCAAGTACTTAGACATGCAAGTAAGTGTGTTCAAGTTCTAGCCATTTCAACTGTTTATTAACTTGAAAAATTGGCATGCATTTCCTCTTTTATCCGCTCACTTTACCTCAAGGGTGTGCAACGCCTCTTACTGATTTAAGGAAACAGCTATAGACACAAGTTCTGTAGTTATTGCCTTTTATATTATTGCGGTGATATTTCCGTCTTCTAATCAAACCTCATAAATATGACTTGTTTGTAACAAGATATTTTAATCTTGGTAGCTATAGACACAAGTTCTTTAGTTATCCAAGTTTCTTATTTTGATTCAAAGATTTCAAAACCGAATAAGGACATTGAAGAAATATTGAAAGAATAAGAAATCCAATTTACTTAACATGAATTTTGGTATGTGTTCGAATAGAATTTAAGATAATTCCTTCATTCCTAATATAACTTTTTGCTACAAGTAAAAAGTGTAAGAAATAGTCTTATTTTCCTAAGGAAAATAGACATAGTTTGCCTTCTACAAGTAAGAGCAAACCTTTGTTTATGGTATTCGTTGCATAGATATGTTAAAAGCACTTGCAAAGTTCATTTTTAGTACTTTTGATAATTCATCCCTTAAAAATTAACTACCCATGTTTATATAAATAAACAATTAATTTTACAAGGGTTAAATATCTAACTTGCCGTTCTACCATTAATGCAGTTGATCTACTAGAAACAGTATAACTCAAAAGGTAATCTTTAGGAGATAATTGCCAACATGTGCAACTCTACATATGCCTCGGGTCGAAGTTCTGACCAACCATACTCTATATAACTCGTCTAATACAAAATCTATAATTTTACAGTCTCAGGTCTGACCATACGATTGTTATATTACCGTATTTTGCAATTCACATAAGACTGTCTTAGAGTAAAAAACAAACTCAAGTGATTTCATACTTGGATGACAAATGACTTAATTTTAAGGGTATAAATATTTGATAAAAATAAAGGTTACAAAAAATGTGTATAAGGAAGCATGCATACAACCTTATAACACTAGTTATTTTAAAACATTTCCATATTTGTTTTAAAAACATTCTATAAATAGAAATCCCATAATTTTATAAACCACATGCCATTTATAAAATTAGGGTTGCCATGTGTACAATATTTTCATGTATAAGTGATCTTACTACGGATAAGGTTAATTCCCTACGGGAAATAATCAAACCCTAGTAACGTTTACAAGATACTTTAAATATTGTTAGAACGTTTATGTAAAATTTATTTATTCTTACATTGTTCCATCGCTGGTTCCCTTGTAGAAACCACTAATTCCATGCGTTATAGAATGTTTGCAAGAAAATTACAAAATTTACATATATAGTCCATGATTAACAAAGTGTACATATCAATATACACACAATAAGCATTTTAATAGTGTATTTTTAGTCCATATTAATTTTGAAAATCAGTTTTTACATTTTAAAATTAAAAAAACGCCATAATATAAACATGCAAAACATATTTACCAAATTAATCATACTAAGCAAAATCATTTACACAATTAAAACAATAATTCAACAAAGGTCTTCTCGTCTTTTGCAATTAACCAATTAATTCACGTAATGATTTCATGCATACCATACTAAACAAGCATGCATAAAATATATTTAGCTTAATAACCTTGGTTTACATGCACGTAATCCATGGTTGACAATTTATAAGCAATAAATAAGCTACAATATATTCAAATCGTAAATTATAATACATGCATTTATAATAAGCGAACCAAATATTTCTAAAATATAACCATATTTTATTTCTTATTTTTATGTGAAATGTAGGGTAAAATATTTCACTAAATAATTTCCTAAAATAGGTATTCACATAAAAGGAAAGAAATATTCAAAATATACATTTATATTTTAGCCGGATCTTCCAAAAATATATACCATATTTATATTTTCAGATTTTATGTGTTTTATATTAGTAATTATTTCACTAAATAAATTCCTAAAATAAATTGCACATAAAAAGCAAGAAAATATTCATAAAATATGTGTATTTTAGGTATCTTACTGTTTTTTTGTAATTATAACGCTATATGAAAGGCTCATAATGCCACTGTTGGAAATCGTGATCAAAAAAACATAAATAGAAAACATACCGAATAGCAACCAAATTACGTGAAGAACCAGAGACTTCTTCGAGTACGCACATGTGTGTAATACATGCGAAACCAAAAACCCTTAAGTTACTAAAATAAGTAACCTCTACGCGTATCACATCGACCAATACCAGCATGTGTTTAAGACATGCGAAACCAAAACCAAACCTCTATCAAGTTACTAAAAATAAGTAACCTCTACGTAATCCACACTAAGGGCTAACAACGTCAACGAATACTCCACATAATCTAGTTTATTCAACCAACGATCAAGTGAATACTAGAAGTAATCGTAAAAACCCAAAAACCCTAAAGGGTTGTTTGGTTCGTTCGATCTAGAGAAGAGGGAAGAGAGGGATAAGAACTATGAGCTCTAGGATCCTCCTTATATAGTAGATGATTTTAGGGTTTACCTAGAATACATAACTTGGAAGAAAAGATAGCTCAAAAGCCCAAGCCAACTCCCTTGGGTCATATGGCCGGTCAAACCAAGGATCAACACCCCTTGGTGTTGACTTTTTGACTTTTTACATATTTATGGATAATTACATTTAATTACCCATTAATTAAAACGCCTTATAGTTAATTGTTCTAAAAAAACGAACTAATTAACGACCGTTAGTGTTCCATCGTTGATTCACATATTAATATAAATAATAGATATACAAATATATTATTATAAACATCAATAAAATGATATATATGTGTAAACGTGTGTGACCCCGTAGGTTCACGTATTCCTAGCCGTATAAATGTCCGTATGACATGAGCACAAACCAACACTTCATACTTGTGCGCTCCTCATGATGGGGGAGGGTTGCTAAAGTGTTTTATGTGGACGTAATGTTGGTGTTTGGGTTTGGTCAATGCGGTTTGTTTGTTACTAATCTGAGTACTCATAGTTTGCACACCAATAGATGTATTTAGTTATTTAATTATATGCAATAAAGCCATGAAGAGACACTCCTAGTTTCAACATCCTTCATGATACATTGTAAGCGAAGTGTAATCATCACTCATTGCATTTTTCATAGTATGGTTTTCAAGTTTGTTTAGTTTCACAATAAGTTTCCTTCACATAGAAAATATGAAACTTTCATTATACTTAAATTATTACAATGCATGACATCCTTTTAAAAATACCACATGTTAATAAGTTATAACATGTTAATATTTGTTAAAATAACATATATGTATAAATAATCGACGAAATAACTACAAGTTACATTCTTACCATCACATCAAAACGTGTTCATCATTTATCGTCTACAAATATTGTCGCCATCCAACTTATAACATGTCATCATATTTATAGGAAAATCAAAGATACAAATTTGTAACAATGTCTTTATCGTGTGTCTTCTACAAATATTGTCGCAATCGAACATCAACAATCCTCACATTGGTGGGAAGATCAATCGGCACCTTGCTCTAAATACTGGTGGTGTGCGTCATATCAATATTGATGCTATCACATTAACACCTCAACTTACAAATCAAACAAACATCAATCTAATATGCAAACATGGAAAAAAGTTGTTGAAACGGTCAACTGGATCAATGTAATAATGCGTGGCTAAAAAAACACATATGTTAACCGCTGAGAAAACCTAAATAAAAAACCCGCGGCCTAAATAATAATATTGAATGCATGCAACCTACTAAATCATTGTCTATTATTCACCTGTTTATTATTATCCAAACTTAACGCGTAATATATTATTTGAATGTATTTAAACTATTCTTTACAAAAAAATATTACTTACTTTTAGGTGGTAAATAAACGTTTTCAAGGTGAACCTCGTTTGACCTATGACCCATCGCTAGATGTTGCCACCATAGTATATAATGCTCAACTAATATCCAGATTCAAGCACTGGGCCTATGATGTAAAGAAAGTTTCATAAACATACCTTTGATATGGTTGGCGTTATCGGGAACACCATCTTCTCCACGTTTATCTTCAAACCATTTCAGAACTTTCTTGCATAGTATTTTTATCACATGCACAATGTTGCTAGTCATGGCATTCTGCAACCATAAACATGCCTGTTGTTTCTAATATCCCGTTTGGAAAACATGAGTTTAACATATCAAAGTACTGGCATGTAGTTTCATTATTTGCAAATGTACAACACAACTTTGTCACACCCCTAAAATATCAGAGTATAATGGCAACCGAGGGAGTGCGACTTTATGATTATCATACTTCTAAGCAATACAGAACGACCTCTATATGAGACGTTTTAAGAAATCGGATCACTTGAATTAGGAAATAATAAATTGTTTAAACATTCAACGGAAGCATAAAATAGACAATACGACATTGTTTTAAATAGTACAAGTGATCTTCAGATAACGGGAAAATGACTGCAATGCATGAGACTTCATATAGCATCTTCGTTCTTAATACCTGAGAAAACATTGCTAAAGTGTCAACATAAAGTTGGTGAGTTCATAGGTTTGTTTAAGCAGAAAATGTAGTGTTTGTGAATCACAAGATTTCATCCACATATGACAATATAACAGATACAAAGTCATATAAATTGCATTACTATTGTCTAAGCTCATGACACCGAAGCGTTAACATATACCAACAATAAATGAATGCCCTTGCAGGTGTCTAACCCGGGACACCCGTAATCTGACTCAAATGAAACTGTGTTTGCTTGACTAATGTCAGTCCAAGACAAACAGGGATTGTCAATCCCGATAGATCTATCCATAACATTCGCGCTCACAAAGATTGACGGTTCATGATGAATCGGGCAAATAGCAACTTGGGTTAAATCGGGACTTAGACCAATCAGTAATGAGTAATTGTACTTGTATTCACACGTTTAAAATAAGCAATGTTCTCACCCCAAAAGATGATTTAAAACAGTAGAGTAGGGGCTATGAAAACTCACCTTGTTGTTTAATCGTCTGTAACTGATAGTAATGCACGTCAAAAGTAACGCGGTCAAACACCTAATTAATTATGACAAAGTCTGAGTTACATGCTAAAAATACTTAATGAAATGGCTTATGCAAATGGGTCAAAAGGTATCGTCGTCTACGCGATAATGTTTTACGTTTCCAAAGTGTTAGCTAAATCGTGACTCTAGTGATGACTCTACTATTATAAGTGTCCATACGGGATCTGATAATATTATAATGCGTCGCAATTTATATTTACAAGTCCAGGTGATTTATGTCTAAGAAATTTATAAACATTATTTGTAAATTACTAAGTATATATATATATTTTTCTTATCGCGTTTATATGTTTTTAAATCCCTTGACTTTCCCAATTAATAATATACCACTTTTTATATTTTAAATTCCTTTACTTTTATACTTTTTCACGTTTAAAACCCGAACAAACTTTAATTATATTTTTAAAGAACTTATATTAATCGCGTTAAATTCATTTATACGTTTATAAATAAATTTCGTTGTTATTATTTTTATTCCATCGAATCTCGTTGTTTATGGTTTTCTAACCTTTAAATAAATCCCGGTTTGTTAGCTAGTTTACCCACTCCATTTGAGGTTTGACACGAAATGACTCAAAGACCCGAAACCCACACATTTTTATACTTCCTCACGTCTATTATTTGCAAGTTACATTTACATGTAAGCTTTTAATTATCACATGTATAAAATAAACACCACATGGCCGCCTCTTGTTTCTTTCCCCCTTTTTTTTGGATCGAACACAGCAGACAAACTACTGCTGTGGTCCTTGTTTCCCACTCACGCACCCTTATTAATATGTATGTATAAGTTTCTCTTTTTCATTTCATTGTGTATATATGCATGTATAATTATCTCATTTTCACTCGCATGGTCATTCTTCTTCTTTTCCTGCTTCACATCGCAGCCAAACAGTGGGTTTAGGGCCACTGTTGTGGCGTCCTTCTTGCACCCAACGCGCCCTTGATCATTTACATTCATGATTTCGTGTCACTTCGCCAGGTTTTATCAGTTATGGGGTAGGACATAGGGTCGAACTAAGGTGTGGTGGTGTTGTTTCGCAGCTCATTTGGCTGCAAAAAAAAAAGTAGCAGCAGCTACTGCGGACTCGTGGGTTTCAACAAGGGTGGTTGTATGATCACGTGTTACTGGTTCGCGGTATGAATCACCAGCTCAATTTACTCAGGCCCTCATGGTTGTGTCGTGCCCACAGTGAGCCAAAGGCTCGCTGTGGTTCGACGTGCGCCAAACAAGACTTGTGTGCTAAGGGTTACGACCATAGTAGTAGTAGTTGGGCACGATATCATGGCAGTAGTCTGGTACGACACTACAAGGACAGCAATGGGGCACTAAACATGGTGGCAGCGAGGTCTCATATTCAAAACCCTGATATTTTATGCATTTTGTTTTGAAGCCGTGTTTTCGTATAGGTTTGAAGGTTGTTATAGTTTCTTTTGGTCTGTTATTAGTGGTTTGTATATGACATGCCGTTTACCTTAGTTACTCACGCACATTATTTGTTTCGCGCATGCTTCGTTGTCTACATTAATCACTTGTATGTCTATTGTTATTTTACGCATGTCACGACTAAAGTGTTCATACGTGTATGTACTTATCAGGCACGCTTATAAGTCATGTGAATACTTTGCGAGATCGAGGCTTGATAAACTACGAGTGAATGGCATATAAAGGTTATGTTATGAGGATGACTTAACAAGGTCTTAAGCTTGATGAAAGATGGCGAGGAAGAAAAGATGGTGGTAAGGTGAAATCTTGGCTGCTACCCTTCTAGGACTGACGCTTGCTTAGTTCTTGCACTCAACGAAAGCTTGATCTTTTACTTAGTGGTTTTTCAGATTTTTAGTTGTGATGAATTCGTTCCTGAATGGTTCTGATTTATACTCGTATTGTGAGATGGGTTACTGAGGTGTTGCATGTGATTGAGTACTATACGTGTTGTTGAATCACAGTGAACTTTTGTAATACTGTTAGCTATCATTTCTCTTTTGTAATACTATTAAAGAATATTACTATTGCCTACATTTTCATTGTATCAGTTTGCATGATATGTATCATGGTGGAAATATTCAAATTATGAAGTAGTAGGTAGTATGTGTAAGATTTGTGATGATTGTTCTTTTTCTAGTACTATTAGGGAATAGATGATGTTGTTGAATTGAATTTGAAATGCAAATGGAACAAGACGTAGCAGTTGAGTATTTTCAAAAGGTGTAGGACATGAGATGCAAAAGTGAAATAATGGTGTTAGCTCATTCATTTTTTAATTTCACTGATTGACCTTTGAATAGCTTTTGCACATTTGAGTTTTTAGGAAACGAACGTCAAGTTACATTATTTATTTAGTAACGTCTATATATATTGGTTCATTCATACATTATTTATTGAAGCATGAACGGGTTCACAAAATAATATAGTCGTGCGACTTTGTTTCGCGCGGCGTAAAAATAAAATATGATTTTTATTGTTACGCGATCTCTATAGTACCCTTTTTGATCCGAAATAAAATGATGATTTATGCGCGTTATCATAACTCTTGACTAGCGCAAAATATTGTATATCGCTTAAAGGATAACTTTATTGGGAAGAATAACGATACTTTTGAAATAGCTTGCGATGCATACTTTGCATAATGGAACAAAAGTTCTACATTTTTTCGAGGTGTCACAATAACTGTCAAAATTAAATCAATCTCAGCCCTTTATCTTTCTCCACGTATGCTTAGCCAATGGGAGGCTTGAGGATCGCCAGCGTGTCATACCACATGTCAGACGTGTCAGGAGAGTGTCAGCTTCTAGAAGCAAAGAGGCGGGTGGGGTTTGAATGAATTTACCCTGTTCGTAGGTGAAATAGGAGGGAGGTGAAAGATATACAGTGATTTTGACCACTTTGACCCGTTTTTATTTCATTGACTAAGATAAATGGGAATTGACTTGGGTTGTGTTTATACTTGGGCCATGAAAGGTTTAGTGGATAATGGATTGGATTATGGATTTGATTAAAAGGGCTTAGGTTTAGGTTAAGTATGTGGGCTGACCTGGCCCATTAAGTGGGCCCGGGTTGGTCCATAAAATATGAGTACACCTCTGGGATCGGTTTTTCATGCTCTTTTCATTCACGTGCTTGGCTTTGTCCGTTTTTGCTTTATTTTTGTCCTTTTTGATAAATATCCATACCTGCAAGACATAAATCACAAAATACAAATATACAATGCATTTTAATGTATTTTTGGTCATTATTGGTCTTTTTAGCCCGTTTAATTAGGTATAAAGGTATGTGTAAATAAGCGCATACGAGTGTTTGTGTCGTAGTAGGATAAGTACTTTGTCTTTGTTTAGGATTATCTCTTTGTGAGTATTTAAACTCATCGTATTAATGCAATTAGTAAGTTTTGTCAAAAGAATTTTGTCTTCTTCTCTAATTGCTTAAAGAGTTCGCACCCACTAAAAGTGGTGCTATCGTTGGTATGAGGAGGTCGTATCAATTGGTTCTTTCATTGCTCATGGACGAAAACGCCATAAGGTTACTGCTCAAGGCAGTCAGACAGGTTTCAAGCAAAGTTTGCGACATTACATGTGGAGTTGCAAGAGACCAAGGGTTTGGTGAAAGTGCGACATGGAGGTGGGGGTGATCAAGGATCGCTATTACCACTGTCCATGCGATTGGATGTGCCAAAGTTCAATGGGGCTGATTCGGAGAGTTAGATATTCGCCATTAACGAATATTTTATGTTCTTAGCAACACCAGATGAACAACGACTCTGGGTTGTAGGGTTTAATCTCGAAGGTGACGCAGCAGAGTGGTTCCGGTGGATGACTCGCAACAAGCTGGTGGCCAATTAGAATGGGTTTTTGGATAGTGTTTGGAATTGTTTTGGACCATCGAAATCCGCAAGGAGTTCTTTCTAAGCTATTGTAGCTTAGAACAGTAGCACACACACCCCGACACCACAAATCTACCAGCCGAAAAAATAAAAAAGTCGCCAAAAAACATAACAACAACCGCCAGAATTCATTCAATTACTTTAAATCATCGAAAAAACATCATCCATCACGCTAAATCACAATAAAACTCCGTAAATCACGGAACTTCATAAAAACCCACCGTCGATCACCGAAAAATACAAATAGATCGCCGTAAATCACCGTCGATCGCAGGACAATGGATGAAGATCATTTAATGATTGTTATAGAAGTGCATAAACCGATCGATCTGAACAAAGAGATTATTGAACAAGAGAATGAGGTTGAATCAAATGGAGATGATGATTTACCAGAAGTTGACTGTTGCACTAGAAATTACAAGTAAAAATCACTTATGATTTTGCTTTTTTAGAATTTTTATGAACATAGGGAATTCACATGTGATTTGTTCTTTTTTCTTCAAAAATGATGAAAATTATACTATTTCTATTTAAAAAGGTCAAATCACATGTGATTCTGTTGTTGAATTGTTTTGTTATCATATAACTTGAATATCATGTGATTTGCTACTTGTTGTGTAACACCCCCATTTTTACTATATAGCAGCGGAAGCTAATCTGGGGTATTACTTCATGGATACAACAATCATATTCATAGAAAATAACTTTAAAAGAAACGTTGTTGGAAAAATTTAGTTATCATTCATTATAATCAGAGTTTTTACAAAATGCAGGTCCCTGCTCATGAATGACATTAATCAACTTCAAGACCTATCAAACCTCCTAGCCATGCACCTCTCACAATGTAAAACACTCACTCATTCACCTTAGTCTCCCAACTTACCTCAATCCTCAATTGGAGCAAGTTGAAACAAACTTGTTGGTTATTATCCTTGTTGCATATTTACCCAAAATATTTCATAACCTTGAATGAAGATATTCATTGGATTGAATGTCTTTTACTAGACCATAACACCACCTAAATCTATGTGACTATCCTTCGACAACACCTCCGCTCTAAACTCTCCACCAACAACCAACTAAGCATGATACATGCCGACTTTTTCTCGCTTTCAAATATAAATTGTTAGTTTTAGAAAAAGCTCGGTCACCCCATGATTTTAATGTTTCAATATAGCTCGTAGTTTAATAGGTAAACGTTTGACTTTCGGTATTGAACCGGGTACTAATACCCGGTGTATTGTAAGAACTATAAATACCTCTTCCAACTTTGGAAGAGGTAAGCAACTAGTCATTTTACACACACTCTTAGTGTGTTTTTCTTTTCTCTCTCAACTATTCTCTCTCTCTAACTTTCTCTCATACTAGATCTGTTTAGATTATTACATGTTTGTGTGAATTCGGGACCTATCAATTGGTATCAGAGCCATGGGGTGGATTCGTGATTGATTCATATGGTTAAATAAGCTCAAATTCGTGGCTTATTTTTAGAAAAAATACCCACGGCTCAAATTTTTTTTGGGTCTAATGGTTTGTTAATCTTGATCTTCTCTTGTTCTACACATCAAAGAGGCTAGGTTGTATCAATTTCGTGTGTTATACAAGCTCAAAGTTCGAATTATAAGCTTTAAAAGGTTAGTGTTCTTGTGGAGTGTTGCTATTTTTGGTCGTTTATAAAAGAAAGACGTGTTAAGGTGTGTTTTAACTTGATTCTAACACACTTAGTATTGCATGTTTGAGCTTTGATCGTGATTAGAAAAGCTTATTTGAGTGATTTTGTAAAAATCGTCCTAGTGTTCTTGTTGGAGGTTTGAATATTAAATGTTATTCTTACCGGCGGTTTGACAAAAGATAGGGACAAGATCCGGATTTTTAGGAAAAGGTAGCCGGCGAGTTGACCAGGTCAACGGCGGGTTGCTTATACCGGCGGGTTGCTTATACCGGCGGGTTGCTTATACCGGCGGGTTGCTTATACCGGCGGGTTGCTTATCACGGCGGTTTGATTATTTTATTGATCCAGCGAGTTGCCTTATTTCACGGCGGGTTGCTTATCACGGCGGTTTGGTCACTATAGGCAGCGGTTTGATTATTTTATTAAGCCGGCGAGTTAGCAAAAATATAAGAGGCGGTTTGCTTGATTTATTTGGCAGCGGTTTGGTGACAGTTTGAATTTTTTTTCAGGCGGCTGTTTGCAATCATCCTAGGCAGCGCTAAAAAAAAAATACTTTTGGCGGGAAAAGTTAAGAAAAAATTAATTTTTTCTATAGCCTTTTTATCCCATTTTTACACCAAATTTAAATTTTGGTAATAGGGAAAAATTTTGTTAAAAAATTCAAATTATTTTTGGCGGGAAAAATTAAGAAAAAAATTAATTTTTCAATAGCTTTTTTGTAAGCTATTTTTACAACAAAAATTTAAATTTTGGGAATGGGGTAAATTGTGTTTTTGTCAAAACTCAAATATTTTAGGGGACCAAATAACAAACAGTCTACCTAATACAGGACTTAAACTGCTTTAATCAAACAATCAAACCTACCTTAATCAAACGATTCTTCATTCACGGTTTTCTATTGATTTTGTAAATATCCGTTAATTTTTTATCGGTTTTAATCATAGACTTGATAAAATTCCCGTGACGTTTGCATTTAAACACACATCAATTCACATTGTCTACTTAAGATCCTTAATTTTATTTCTATCATAGGATTTCAATGGAATCTTCTACTTTAATTCAAAAGAGAGAGAGCTTCAAACTGACGCAACGGCTCGCCAAAAAAAAGGCCTCCAAAATGCCTGATGGTTGATCTAACTCGAGCACATCTTTATGATCTCTATCTTCCTTAATTCGCTTTATGCTGTTGATGCATTAAACCAGCATTTGATCATTCTTTGGTGAAGAGCATCAGACTTTTAATTGAAGATGTTTCATAATCTGGATCAGTTAAGGCTACAACTTGAAAGAGAGAATCTTCATGGGGTTAATGCAAAGACTTGTCTTCAAGCACTCAGAACACAGTTCAAGGAATTTCTTGCCTTTTCAGAAAGTTACGATATATACCCTTTGCATGGATTATAATTACAAAACATGTCCAAATTGCCATGCAAGCTTATTTTAACATTTAAAAGGATATTTATAAGTTATAATAAACTAAAATATGAAGATTTAATGCAACGCAAGTTTAAAATAACGATTCGTTAAGCTAGGAAGCAAAACGGGTCGAATTAGGGTTTCAAAACGTAAACGCGTAGGTTTTAAGTTCAAATTCCTTCATTAATTAATAAATTAGTTATTTTAATATTAGTTAAGCATGCTTGGATATATTATAACAATATTTAATCATTATAACATTTAGTTTTAAGAAAAACATAAAATTAGGGTTTTGGGTGTACGGTTTTGGATCAAAATGGAAAATGAACATGAATTGAGTTATGAAACTTTAACAAGAGTATATTTAGGATCATATGAACATTATAAGAGTGTAGTAGCAGAAGTAAAACATTTAAAACCTGGGTTTGAGCTTCAAGGATCAAAAATGGTGGAAATGGGTTGTTTTGGGTAGTATTTCCACTCGTACGCCTTGTATCTTGTTCCCAGGGCTTCAAATCTTCAAAGATTTGTTTGTTTCTTGTTCTTATATCATCTTAGAACTTTGTGGAGCAAAGGATTTCTTCCTATAATGGGTATGAGATAAGAGAGTGGGGGATGAGAATGAAGTGAAGGTTTATGCTTCTATTTATAGTTAAATGAGACCAAGAGGGCTAAGTAACTTCTATGATCTAATCAAGACATGTGTAAGAGCTAGAATATGATGTGTTGAGGCTAAGAAAGGAGTTGTGGAGGTCTAGGATGTAGAGTGAAGGTGTTGGACACCATAAGAGCATGCCGCGACTGTTTCTAGCAAAAGAGAGGCCATGTGCCTTCATTTTTGACTAAGAAATGGTCTAAGCAGGTGGGTAAGCTGCTTAAGGGTTTCTAGAAGCTATTTTTGGTGGTGATTGCACATGGAGGGAAGTTTAAATGGGTCAATTTTGAAGGAAAATGGGTCGCGGGTCATGTAATGGTTCGGTTAGGGTTTTCTTGAGTTTTCAAGCTTGTATTCATGTATGATTGATTAGGAATGTTTGGTTACTAATTATAGGACATATATTAAGGATTATAATCAAGAGTTGGTAAGTGGTTTGAGTTAAAATGGTTTAAAATTGAGTAAATAAGGTTGCGGGTTCACATAGGGCTCAATTAGGGTTTTTATGGTTTCCTTGGCTTATAATTTGTGTAATCTTGATCAAAGGTGATTGAATACTGATCTTAGGCATTGTATAATGGATTATCAATGATGATTGATCATTGGTTTAAGTTAAAATGGGTTGAAATTGAAAGAATAAGCCGTAGCTTGGATTAAAATGAAGAAACGGGTCATTGTGTAGTATTTAGCTCGGGTTAGGGTTTCTGACTTATGGTTTTGAGTGCAAAAAGATGTTTGAAAGCTTATGAATGGAATAATTAGGGTTTACATATTGTATATTGAGTGTAGTAGCTTGTACACAAGTGATGGTTTTGAGTGCAAAAATCTGCTGCTGCAACACCTCATCAGGTGAATGCACCTAACTACTCTAGGAATAGTCATAAAGAATCATATGGTTCTAATGATATGGTTCATGCGTACTTTCTAGAGGATGCTAGGAAAATGACACAAGACAAAACCAGGATTCCTAGTCATAAGGATATGCCCTCTACTAGAGCACACTGCACTCCTAATGCTTGTACACCAAAACCTAGAAACATATATAGGAGTTCTCCTGTATCTAAGTGTAGTGGTGGAATGTCAAATGGTGAGCCTCTAGTAGATCACTCTAGGAATTCTAGTTTCTTCTTGGACTCCAAAAAATTTGTTTGTTCGATTTGTCATAAATATATCTTTAATACAAATCATGATGATTGTATAACAAAGATCCTGAATAAGGTGAATTCTCGTGCTAAAGTTCAGTCCCCCAAGATCAGAAACAACAATCCCGTTGAACCAAAGAACCACACTCATAAACCTGGTAGGCAGAATGGTATAGGACAAAGGTTTTCTCTTAATAAGTCTTCCGCTGTGCATGAGAAACCACACACTCCTAGATCTTGTCTTAGGTGGAAACCAACGGGTAGAATTTTCAAGACTGTTAGTCTTAGGTGGATACCTACTGGAAAGGTGTTCATAGATAGCACAACCAAAGTTGACAGTGAACCTCCAAATGGTTCAAATGATGATATCACTAACCCATATGAATGCAATCAAACTCTTTATGTTAGTGCAGGTACTTCTAACTCAAGTGCAGGTACATCTGTCAATCCTTTAAAGGAAAGACTCGGAGTTTGGTTACCAAAAAGACTGATATCTAATACGTCAGGAGTTCAAGGAATTCAAATCTGATGAACATGCTTCAAATGACGTTTAGACAAAATAGTTCAAGCCTCATTCTTCATCAAATGACGTTTAGACAAAACAGTTCAAGCCTCGTTCTTCATCAAAAGATGTTTGGACAAAACAGTTCAGGCCTCGTTCTTTATCTTGATGACGTTTGATCAAAATGGTTCAAACCTAGTTCCTTAATGTTAAATGGCGTCTGCTGGCACCTTGATTCGTGAGTTCTTACACCTTATTATATATAAATAGACATAGACATCTATAAATATAAAACAAGGATCAGGACCCACAAAATCAAGAAACCGGAAGCAGTATAGAGTGTTCCCGGGTCATTATGTCCCAACGAGGCTGAGATGGAAAATCGAGAGACGATTGATGATTGGTGTTTGAATATGACAAGGAATGATTGGGAATTAAAGCTGAAAGTAAATGCACATAAAATTTAAACAAAGAACATAAGCTGGAAATTGAATTAAAGATAGCAAAGGCAAAATACTAAAAACTTTTACACTAAGGCACAAATAAGCTCAAATAAACTTAAGACAAAATAAATAAGCTAGTACGCTTCAGTGCGCTTTATCTTCAAAAGAAGAGAAATAAACCATGTTTGAACCATTCTCATTAACAAGCTTTCTTATTTTTCCATGCTTGTTTGTTAGTTAAGTGGCCCAACGTACATTAGCTGGTATTATAATTCACTAGATCAAAAGGCAATGCATAAGCAATTTTTGTAGGGGATAATAGTAAATTAAATGTGATTAAAATGGTTATCTTGGTCTTTGGATGTGTAAAATGGTCAAATGTGAAAGTGTAGGGTGTTAAATCTGTCTGTAGGGTGTTAAATCTGTCTGCTAGGAGATTAAGATAATCTAAAATGCCTTGGAATCTTGCCTTTTATGTTGATAGCGGATGCATAATTCTTGATTGGCGTAATGTTAACTACTGCATGGCGTTTGGTGATCTGTTGGGCAGCGTCTTAGGCTAATTGTCCATGTCTTGGCCCAATAAACCTCTTAGGTCTATTCCAAAGGACCATTTGTCTTGTTGACTCTCATACAGGCTTAGTTAACTTGTCATTGAGCCTATCAGATAATGTCTAGACCATCGACCAAGGTTGACCAATGTTGACTTAACCCAATGTCCAGTGACTCTAATGTGGAATATCTTCGGTGGTAATCTTGAATATCAAGGCATGTCAAACTCAGGGAACATCTTTATCTAACGTTGATTATATGCTCTATGTTTGTCTATCTTTTGTTGAATATTCTTTGACAGATACGATAGCGAAGAGAAGTATTCCTGCACCTGAACTACAAAGATGAGATGAACAGATCCTTCATTGCTCAGAAAGTTACAGATTGGAAGGGAAACCTTCTATAAGAGCTACAGAAGTTGCAGAAGAATCCTATCTTCCACATTTAGTTGATATTTAAGAAACACAAACTTGTTAGTGGCATTCACTGCATCAGCAAATTCCCTTCTATTACATTCAGATATTCTGGGAATACTCTGGATCATGATGCAAAGACTGGGGTTTATAGCTTTCAAACTGATGATGAAATGGTTTACTCTGAGTGCTTGATCTTTCTCGGAAGGCCTTAGAGATCCACTCCTGCATTACAACTTCTCCCTAAACAGGCTTAGCTTGGAATTAGGTAAATCTATCAGGCTTAACTGAAGCTGAAAGAAGTGTTGCAAGAGATGTCATGCTACTCATGCAAGAATTGTGTCTGAACCAGCTTGAGCCAATGCAAGAAGGACCAGACTGGATCAGATTCTAGAAAATTATTTGTCTCTTGCTGGACCCAATCCTAAGCACATGGGATGATGAATCCTCGCGACAGCCTAACCCTAAGGTTCATGAAACCTGAAGCTCATACAGACGAAAGTGTCATCGAAGAAAATCCAAGAAAGTCATTCTGGTTCTATGTCTTCCATTGGAAAAATACTAGATGACACTTTAATACTTTGAGGGGATTCATATTTCTTATGACAAACTAACCAAGATGGATCAGGAGAAATCTAAGTTATAGAGGAGTATGATTCCACCATACCTGATCCAAGTATCAGCAGTAAACCGTCTAACTCCTCCAGTGATTACTCCCTTCACAGATGGTTCATCTACTAGCCGTCGTTCTGGTCACTCCTCCCCAATTCAAACACGGAAGCTACAACAATCAATCAATCACATATCTCCTGAAATCACTCAATCATTCTCCCTTTCTGCTAGAGTGGCAGATTGGGAGCAAGAGATGTCTGACGTCAAGAGATGATCACTCTGCCGATGTTTTGATTGATCGCTTGCTTTATAGACTCGATTAGTGCATTTTGGTTTTAGTACTCGGAGGCTGGAGCAGATTGCCACCTATTCAATATCAACAATCTCGGAGTGAGATGTCAATAGATAACTTGTGTATCTCCGTGACAAATGAGACAAGTTTCTGTTGAGAGAAACCCGAATGGCTGGGAAGGGTTGTGCATTGCATCACTGGGTCCATGATGTCGTTTTCAATGTCAGCAATCAACTTGTGATTCTGACAGCATATGTATTGACCCGGTTTCTGCCTTAAGTTGTGTGGAGGGCTTCTTTCTTTAGACCCTTTTATCCATACATTTCTTTTTCATTCTTCAACGCCTTCAATGCTTACCAAGACGTCATTACTAACACCTTGTTGTGATTGTTCCAGTGTTAGCTCAATCTTAGTCGGCATTATTCCCATATACATTCATCTCCAATCATACCTAAGGACTGCTATTTCTAACTTTGGATTATCCTTGGGTAGATCCTCCGGTTCTGGTTGGATCATAGGATTGATTCCTAACCTAACCACCTTATGACTTCAGAATCGTCGTGATAATTAAGATGTTGTTGGGTATAAGATCGAACCATAAAACCTTTTCAGCACATTGAGTCAATTAGATCATATTTTAAATACATTTTCTCCCCTTATTTTAAATAATAAACACTTAGTTTTTGAAATACCTTGTGATTAAAATATGTCTTGAAAATTCTGTGGGAGAAAATATTATCAGCATGAATGGTTTGGAACATTTTGATAATGTTTTGAATACATAAGAATGGTCGTTGATGATGTATCCAAGAACATTAAAACTTTGTTTTTTGAAAAACTCCCCCTCAAAAATAGGACCAATTAAGAAATTGTTGTCTTTTGAAAACATTGTGAGGGTTGGAGTGTTGAACACACAATTTTGAAAGATTATGAATTGTCATTGAGAAATTCTTGAAAAATTGTGTTCAACTTTTTGAAAAACCAAATGTTAGAGGACTTCTCTTCTAACGTTAAGGGTAAGCGCACTGAAAAAGTTACAATTCCTTTTCTTGAGCTAAAAACATTGAATGTATTTTAAGAACAGCTAAGAACCGAGAAAACGTTAATTTTTCATTATGAGGATAAGTTATATCCTCACCTTCCTTTATTTGAAGTAGGGTTATGTACTGACATTTGCACATAAGCCATTTAGAAAATTAGAAATGACATGTTTTGAAACTATTTGAAAACTCTCGCTCGAACTTCATTTACACACCCGTGTCAATGTTAATCGACATTTCTAAGCACGTAAATGTTATCGATTCCAAGAGACATGTCGAGAAGAATCTTTTTGGAAATTTTCTGTTTTTCTGATTTTGTATTTATTTACCTGTTGTCCTCAGCATTGCTATATGATGGTGGAATAGTAATTCCAACTCTTGTCGTGATGTAGCTGTCTTGACTGCTAGAGGAACAACTTTTGGAACCAGCTTTGAACTTGATGATTCATTCCTGTGGTCTTGAATTCTGAGTTCTGAACGGTTATGATCAGAAGTCATTTGATGAAGAACGAGGCCTGAATTGATGTGAACAGACATCATTTGAACATTGAGGAACGGGGCCTGAAGTGTTATTTTCAGCAGACGCCATTTGTCGTTGTGGTGCGAGGTCTAAACTGTTGTGATCAGACATCATTTGACAATGATGACCGTGGCTTGAACTGATGTATTCAAATGTCATTTGAACATTGTTGACCGAGGCTTAAACTGCTGTGTTCAAACGTCATTGTGTGATCATTAGATCAAAATTCCTTGAAGCCCTGTTTTGTGAGATATCTTTCTTTTTCGTAACCAAACTCTGAGTCCTTCCTCTGTAGGATTGAACGATGTACCTGTACTTAAAAGAGTACATGCACTGACATTAAGAGCT
>BQNB010072996.1:0-21454 GCA_026074375.1 Tanacetum coccineum
TCAGAAAGAGATAGTCCCTCATGAGGACTGGCAGTACTAAATGGTATGCTAACAGTATTAACTAGGTTAGTACTGCTAGTATTAACCATTAAAGTCTTGAAATTCAGCAAGGTATGCCTTGTTTCCAGTCATGTGCCTGGAACAACCACTATCAACAATTCATTTATTCTTTAAAGCTCTATGTGGATAGTCCTGCACATCAAATGAAAGAGATTAGATTCTCTTAGGGACCCAAGCCTGTTTGGGCTTGAGTCTGCCTAGTGGATATTTGAAAGTGTAACAATTTCTAAGACTGGATCCACCATTGTATTTGGAGACATTGTGCCACTTGTATCTTTTTAGTCTTCAATTACAACCTGCTGAGGGCTTAACAGCAGTTTCCCTTTTTCCCTTAACAGTAGTAATTACTTTTACCTTAGCAGTATTAATCTTTTGTTTTGAAAATTTTGTGCTAAAACTGTTGTCTTTTTGAAAGGTCTTGAATTTGGTGAATGAGTTTTGTGAAAAACATTTACTGGTCTAACTCTATTCACAATGGACTTAACAATATTAATTTCCATAGCAGTACTAGTTAGTACTGTCTGTCTGTTAAAACTTTGCCTAGCAGTACTAACATTTTTAGTACTGCTACCTCTAGCAGTACTAACTGGAATTTTTCCAGTTCTAGTTAGTACTGCGAAAGGAACAAATTGATTTTTTTATTCACTCTTTGCACATTGTTCCACCCAATGTTTAACTCAGCTTTTCTTTCCATCCTCTTCTCATGGAAATCACAATCTCTGATTAAATGATTAAGACTACCACATACAAAACATGCTCTTGCAGTAAACCCATACCCCAACTCTTTCTTTTTAACTTTAGGTTTTTGACTATGTGTGAACTGATTCTTAACAGTTTCCCTAGGAGTTTTTACTTGTTGGTTAGCAAAACTAGGTGTTTCTTGTTTTATTGTTGGTATAGACACATACTCGTCTTTACTATCTGATTCATACTCCTCAATGATAGGAGCATCAGACCAAACCTTAGGTTGACATTCTACATTAGATTCATTAACAACTGGTTCAGACACTAATTCAGAGGGTTCTGTACTAATGTTAGAGTCACATGTATCAAATTCACTTGTATGGGATTCAGATTCACTAGGTTGAGTCTGTTTTGTACCGTATGTAAATTGTGAGTAATCTACTTCAATATCAGGTCCATAGGGCATATAATTCCCTGTCATGGGTGGGGGTACAGCATGCTTCCTTCTGCATAACAAACCTATCAATACAAAGGTTGGTTTTCTGTCCTCACTCATTTTATTCATAAAAACACTCTGCAACACTTCATTTTCACTAGCTCAAAATTCCATCATATTTGTGATCCCCAGACCCAAGCCCAAACTTTCATTAGCACTATTTGGTATTTTGCAGTTTACTAAGATTCTTAGATGAGTTATGCCCATTTTTCTACTTTTGCCTTTAAATCTTCTTTTTCTTTTTGAGCTTTGCTAATAAATTTTCTTTTGGTATGTTAGAACATCTGTCTTATCATCTAAATCTATTTTCATTAAATTTTATCTTGTTGTTCATACCAAAGTTGTCCTTGTTGATGAGCAACTAATTGTGCTTCAACTTTCTTAAGACCTTGAGAATATGCCTTTATTTCTATGCTTGCATCACTAAGTTTGTTCTCTATGAGCATCATATAGTTTTTTAAGATTAGCATAAACTCTTTACACTATATTTGTATATGGAAATTACTTTGTGTCTGAGTTCTGAGCTGTTGACAAGCCATCAAAGCTTAATCTTATCTTCTGAATGTTTTTATCCAATCCACACCTTCTCTCATTGTCACCAAATGCTTTAGAATCCTCCTTCTGTACAGTTTATGCTCCCATCATTGGTTCCTGAACTTACATGCCAATACTTTTATTTGTCTTGATTTCCCTTGATTCTACACTCTTAGCAACCAATGCATGTCTTGTTGGCATTGTAGCATTCAACTTTGGTTTTATCTAAGCCAACTGGTTCTTGTGCATCAAATTGTTGTTTTTATACAAGTCTCTTGGTAAAATTTTTCATCTCATTGATGATCATGGCCACCTCGCCTCTTCAAGTCCATTTCTTCAAGTCATATTCATCAATCTGTTCCAAGTCCTCATGATCCAGTTGAGGGCAGCCTTGATTGGTTTAGCATGAAGTAATAGGTATGATGAAGTTTGTTCATACTTTGAGTTTTTGACTGGAAGGATGGGAATATAATAAGCGGTACTAACATCATTTAGTAATGTGGTGTTCTTAGAGACAAATGCTACATTTTGTAGGCTAGATGATGATGTAGTAGAGCCTTTTATATCATTTCAAAGACTCTTAGATTATTTTACAGATCATCCAAAACTAAGACTGTCCACCCCTGTTTTAGTTTCTAATAATTAAGGAAATTGTGACCACAGGCAGAAGATAGAGATCTTAGGAATTTTTGATTAGCCACTCCTTAGTAGATACACTGCTCCTATGATCTCTAACTGACTCAGAAGACTTTGGAACCTGGTCATTGCCTTTGTGAAGTCCTTCTGTGTTGGATACGAGTCTCCTTCAAAACTGTTGCTTCAAGATATAATTTCTGCATTTTCTTGGATTCGTTATTTCTACGAAAACAGATTTTATGGATCCAACATCACTTTTGCATCATTTTCGATTCTTGTCATCTTATAGAACTTCGCCAAGATGATCTTTATGGTAGGGCCTATGAGCAAGGTTGGTCTCGCTTTTCTTTCTCTTCTTGGCTACTAATCTACTTTCTGAGTTCTAGAGGCACAAAACCTTACATTCTGTCCTGATGTATTTGTTCGTAATTGATACAGGACCATTCCCATTTTGTATACTCCAGATTGGATAGTCTTGTATGGCCCCAAATAGTGTTCCATTTTCATAGCCCTTATATCATATTCTACCTTTTTGGATTAGGAAGCTTAATAGTAGACTACTGTATGAGAGTTTGTTGGGTTGGTAGTTTGTGATGATGATAGGGAGGTGGTGGTGGTGGTGGATTTTTGTGAATTTTCATCTTGTGATGCAGACATGTTTAGTTTTGAAGGATGAAGGTTTATAACTAGATTTGATTGTTCTTCTTCATTCATAGTTTCCTCCAAGGCTCTGATAACCACTTATAAGTCCCTTGTAGATAGATCTTTGCCGGCCTATTAAGGATGATAGCCAGATGGTTAATAACAATTGAACTATGTAGAAACCACTGATTATGATACTATGTGTTAATGCGGAATCTTAACACTAGTACTAAGAAAAACATTTAAAAGAAATAATATAATAACATTCTATTAATCTGCTTTGAGTGTTACAGTCTTACTAACTATTGAGATATGATTTTGTATGAGAGATCTTGGGTTCGGTCTGGTCTACTTTGAAGAGGGATCCTTTTATTAGAACCAAATGATAAAACCTATCAGGCTTACAAACACGGTCTATATTTTTTTCCTAAAATATCTCTTACATATCACTTAAATGGTACTAATATTTTCTACTATTACTGTATAAACTAACTGATCAGTACTTAACACTTTGTACTGTCGTACTAACTATTACCTATCAGTACTATGTATTGTACTATTATTATTATTATATATATTACATACATTTTTTTTCAACACTTTATATTACAACGACATATAGAGAAAAATTTCTTTTTAAAAAATTTAAGTATAAATTTGAACTAAGACTAAAAAGTCTAAAAATGTTGATTTTAAAAGGACTTTTAAGTGATAAAACCACTAACTTGTCTAATTTCCGAAAAGAGCACGTATTATTAGTCCGGTTAGAAGCTTCGGGGAGGAAAAGCCACAAATTACACTTATGAGCTCTTAAGATAACCAACTAATCCTTGCTTAGCATCTAACTTATACTTAACTACATCATTTTTCGTTCTTCGCAAATTTAAAATCTTTAATAAAAAGATCCGCGAATGCTTAGTCTAATAAAATCAAGCTTTGCATTTTTAAAGTCTATCATGGAAACTTGCAAACTCTTGGCTTTCTCAAGCTAGAATTCGCGTTTTAAAGCTTCTTGTATAAAAGACTAGCAAAAGCTTAAATTTATATAAGTTAAGGGGCAAGCTAGAGCGCAACATGCTCGATCAAGTCAAAATTTATTCTTATTCTCACCATCGGAAAGTCAAACATTTGTGTCAAAACACTTATTTTATTTTTGAAATTTTTTAATTTTTGGCCTAAAATCACATATTTTTGGTGGTAAAACGGGGTTACGTGAAGACGAGGCAAATGCAAGTAAGATCAAATCGAAAGATACCCCCCATACTAGAACTACACATTGTCCTTAATGTGAGACTGTCACCCCCATACTAATTTCAAGGCATAATCCAAATATTAAGAGGTCTCTACGCAAATCTAAAGCCGTTTATTAATTATGTTAATAGATAAACGTAATCAATAAGATCTAGGATATCGGATTCCCATAAATAAGCATGCTAAGGATTGAAGATTAAGTGATGATGGACAAAACCACGAGCATGAGAGTCTTTAAAATCCGAGTAATCCTGGACATAAAACACAAACCACAAAACACGAGAAAGGAAGAGGCGAGCCTCCTCACATCACACTTATTCATAAATATTATACTAATATACTATTACTAGGGATAAGCATGGGTTGCCACCCACGAAGCGCTTGTTTTTGTGCGAGTCTCTAGCTTGACTCTCCCTATATCATCGTGATATTAGGGATGAAACACGTGGAAGAGCAAACTTCCATTGGACATTTATATGCCACCGGTTCTAAGGAATAAGAATTATAAGCGGAGATGCCGGGGTCAAAAATGATATCCTCACTCCCGAAGGAGAGAAGAAAAGGAGATTCCACCGGATAACTGAAATAAGGAAGGAAAATTCGGATAACATATGTGAGGGAAAGATAATGGCGATCCTCAAATGGTAAGCTCACATATGTTGGAGAAAAAACCTGTCTCATGAATCCCGGGGTCGAAAATTTTATCCTCGGTCATCAAATCATCAATTGGAGCATCATACAAAATCTTCTTTCATTCATTTTCTTTATACTCTAAATTAAATAAATCGTCATTCTCTTCGTGAGGCGGTTCATCGATGAACCCCTCGAGAATGGAAGCAATGTTTATCTTAGGAGTAGACGGATCACGGTGAAGTAGAAGCTCAATCTCATCAACGTCGCCACCTGGGTCGAAACATTCATCCTCGTTAAGCTTGAAAAGAGGCGTGACTAGCAAATCCGGCTTATTTAGAAACATAGGAGTCTGCTCTCGATGTCCTCTAATAACTCATTAAAAGAGGATTTATGTCACTAGAGATGTACTCGTCATCAAATTCAAAAAGAGGGTTCGAATAAATTTTAACATTATCTTTTGGAACGTCCTCATCGGATAGTGACTCGTCATCACTAGAGGTAAAATCGTCATTTGAGTTGAATAGAGGGTTAGAGAAAGTCACGGATTTTTCCTCAGAAACGTTAATGGGAGAGAAATCATTACATGAAGATAAATCACACTCACTATCACTCCCGGATGTATCCTCGGACTCACTTGGGATTGGAACAAGGTCCTCAACACTAGACTTTATGAATTCGTCCGATTTCTTTTCAGGAATAGTGCTAAGTTCCTCACCCCCCATGATGAGAGAGTCCTCAGACTCTATAGTTAGTAAAACGGGTGTGATTGCAATAGACGAAGGAATTTGAGAAACAATTTCATTCAAAGGAATAGTACTCTCCTCGTAATCATCGTCATCATAAAAATTAAAACGTCGCGAAGGCTTGGTAGTATAAGTACTAAGATTAGCCGCCTGCTCTAGTTGCTGAAGCTCTTTCTTTTTATTAATTTCGATACTCATTCCATTGAATTTTCCCGCTTGTATTTGCTCCTCAGTATGCTGGAAATTTTTTCCATTTATTTCATAAGGCATAAGTATTGGAGCATCAGGATCAGGACGCACTTCTTTTGATGCAGGTACAAGCTTTGTTGAAACTTCAGTGATAATAGTGGCAATTGCCTTTCCTTCTCTTTTAGGGAACAGATGGTTCAGGTTGGGATGTGGAGATAATGGTAGTGATTGGTTGTACTTCAGTTGGGATTTCAAGGATGGGATCAGTGAGTAGAGATCTTGATGGGGGTTTAATTGATTCGACTGTTCTTGTTCATTCTTCCTTAGCTTTGTCATCCTTTATAGCAACATGCTCCCCCTCAGTGTAAGAAGGAGGTTCTTCAGTGTTAGCCTGTGTATCATTATCCCCCCAACAGTTGCTGGCAATTCAGTGATAGCAAGTGTCGTTAGTGGTACACTGCTTAAGGGGGTTGAGGCCTGACCCTTGAAAGCCTGATAAATCTCTGACATCATTGATTTGATTACTGAGGTGTCTTGCTTGAGAGAAGAGATATCAGATTTGATGGCAGCCTGAGAACTTTCAACAGCTGTCATCCTAGGGCCAAGGTTCCAAGCCAGGGAATTTGATGACTTGGCCCATGAAGCTAAGGAATTATCTTGTTTGAGAGCAGCAGCTTAAAGAGATTTAATTGAGGATTTCAATCCTTAAAAGTCAAAGTTTTTGACAAGGCTAAGCAGTTCAGTGAGAGTAGATGAATTCTTGGTGTAGGCCTTAGTAGCTTCAATATCCTTCTTGCTAAGAACATGATCATATTTGACAGTATCCTAAACAACTTTGAGAGTTTCAGTGACTCCATTTAATGTATTGAGAAGATTAACCATGTCAATGACAGTCTTGTCAAGGGAATCCATGGTTGCCTAAACTAGCTTGTCAGTCTGCTCCCTATGATTAATATTCTCTTTATAGTACCCTTCAATAGAGGCCATGAGGTCAGCATAAGAGACATCATCTTCTTCATGCTGTGCCTATTGTTCTTGAGTAATTCTGTTTAAAAGAACTTTAGAGACCTTTCTGAGATACTTGACCAGCTGTCTTTCAGTGAGAGGAAGGATATTGTTAAATTTATTAAGGTCAGGGCTTGACGAGTCAGAGTCTGATTCTTGAGTTGTTGGGGTATGAGATGGTTCAGGCTTGTCTTTGTTTGGCGATGGAGACTGATGTTCTTCTTCATCAGCTTGAGTTTCTTCTTCCATATCATCTCCAGCAGCAAACACTTCCTCTTCATCACTTTCTTGGTTGAGTTCATCCTCAGAGAGTAAGTATGCTTGAATATCTGCAAATGTGGTAAATTGTAAGGTTTGAAGACCCGGATCCACTTTAGAAGAAGTCTTGCCTTTATTTTCAGTTAGAGTCTGGTACCTCAGTCTAGTGGATTGGGTTTTATCCACCTGGTACTCAGCACCAGTCCCTGAAGGATCAGTAATAGTAGGGTTGATTGGTTCCATATCAGCGGGTGGTATGTTTCCCTCTGAGTCTTTGTCCCTAAGTGGCCCTTCAGTACATGGCGTGATTTTAGCCGTGCCTTCATTAGAAGCCGTGGAAGGCAATCCCTTATCATGGGATGATCAGAGTTTCACCCCCCTGGGTCTTCGGGATTAGTTGTTGTTACACCCTCAGGCAAAGTTGTGACTTTACGAGTGCCTTCATCGCGTAGTGTGGAAGGCAATCTCTACAGAGACATTGTATGTTTATCTCTGTGATCTTGGGGATCAGGTACGGTGCCCGAGGAGACTGAGTGGGATTGCTCAAAACCCTCCGTTGGTTTGGGGGGGGGGGGGTGTTGCCTTGGTTTCCTTGGGTGCCTTTTTAGACAGGGGCTTTTTCCTCTTTTGAGGGAGTGACTCTGAAGCCTCAGGGCCCTGTGACTTGGGTAAGGTAGGAGTCACAGTTTGAGACTTCAATTTCTTTTTCTTTCCAGAAAAAGGAAGTGGAAACATTGAGTCCTTCTAATTGTTTACAACAATCACATGAGACGTCAATTCAATGTGAGAGAGTTTGGATAAGGAATTTTTAAAATTGGAGTTACTTAGGATGCTGGGTAAAAACCTAAATTTTACATCCTAAGTGTAGTCACAACCCAGTAAACACTGTAAAGCACAATGAGAGATACTAGGGTATGAAGCGTTATTTTAAGCCTAGATTATTCAATGCCTTGGTTACGAGATCACTATAAATGATCTCTCCTATATCAACCTCAGTCCCAGTGATGAGATAGTAGGCTAAGAGCTGTTGAATTGAATTCACTTGCTCAGTGAGGAGAAGAGAAGTAGTTCCCTGCCCGAGAACCTGATCACAAAAGTGAACAGAATTCTCCAAGGCCACAAAAAAAGAGCTCTAATGGACTTGGGTTTTTGTATCCCAGGTAACTTTCATGTGATGCACATCTTACTCATTTCTTTCTTAACAACTTAGGTGTAGGATGAGCTTATATTTACCTGATGACATCAAATAAAATAAGGTCACTTTTTATATCATTTTATATCATTTATCCCATCTGTTTTGCCCACTTTTATATAATTATTGCATTATTTGGTACTTAATTGCTTTAAAGTTGATGAAGTAATTTAGGAGTGTTTTGTGAAGACAAGCTAAAAGGCGTATTTGGATCTAAAACGAAGATATTTGAAGATTGCTGAATTTTCACTAATACGCCGTATCCAGCAAAAGAGATACGGCGTATCTACGCCAAGACTTCACAAGAAAACGCGTTTGACTAATTCCCAATACGGCGTATCCATGCTGTCTACATACGCCGTATCCATGAAGATAACTACTCAAAGATACAACAAATCAAGTAAATTGGGAATGATATCAAAGATTTATTATGAACGTAGCGCGCACTCTAAGGAATCCAGCCCAATACGCCGTATCGACCTTGCTAGATACGTCGTATCGAGTCTTTTTCAGACACTATAAATAGAAGACTCAAAAACGAGCTTTAAGTAAAGTCATATTCTTTATACCATACTCGCTAAAGATGAATTTTAGAAGAGAAGATCAGCCACAAAGGTCAAGCATCGATCACGAATCCATAGAAGACATAGTGTAATTTTTACTCTCTTAATCGTTCGATTTTCATTGTCTGGTTACGTTTGTATAATTACAATGGTTGTGGGCTAATACCATCAAGTATTATCCATCTTAATGAAAGTTCAATGTTTGGTTTGTTTTAAAATCGATTTATTAATTAATCGTTGATTGTTTAATTATGTTTATCACCTCATAGTTGTTTATGTGTTTGAATATGCGACCTATCTTTTAACTGGGTCTAGTGATACCTAAAAAGTAATCTAGATACCGGGATAGCTCTCCATATCATGTTTAATATGTCTGGACCAATATGATCATAAATAACGTCCTGTCTTTGTCTTTGAATTATGAGCTTAGTTGAACAGGTAGGTGAACCTTTTATGTTTCACCAATCATGCTCTTAATTAACTGATAAAGATTTGAATAGTAGACTACCAGTATATAAAACACCGTCAAGCAATAAGTGGGTAAAGTCCCGTTGGGCTAGGGTTTTAACAGGATCACCACTGCTTTAATTCTCTAAGATACATTATAATTAAACTAAAGGATGCTTTATGCGGACGCGTTAATTGTAACAGGATTAATTGTGTCTAGGTCTTAGGATGATGCCCCGCCTAAGTCTTAAGAATGATATGTCGCTTCAAGATAAGTAAATCATTGCACTAAAACAAACAAACCAGCATTGAACCGGATTTAATATGGCTAATACAGTTTTCTATCATTTGGCTTATACCGCTTTTCTATCTTCTAACTTTCTTCTTTCATGTTTATTGTGTATTGAATTGATATTTGTTTCCACCAAACTTGTGCCAGTCTCTCAGGCTGAAAACCCCCCATATCATTAGACAACGTACATAACATAGGTTTAACCAGTAAATAGACTAATTAAAATACTAATAGAATAAAAGGATTAATGTTTCATTCTTAGTGTTCGACACCCTACTTACCGCGAACTCCATCTTAACCAAGTACACTGCTCGTTAAAGTGTTATTTTAGGTTTGTCGGCTAAATATAAATTTAAAACTTGATAATCAATTGACGCTACACGACATCACATCAAGAAGCAACAAGAACATAAAAATTAAAGCAGCGATAATATTATTACCATTCGAAATCTCTATCTTGACATCTCTATTTTCGCTTTCAAACAACTACAAAACCACAAAAAAGATCACACATTAAAAGGGAAGCAAAAAAAAAAAAACTAAGAACACCAAGAGCATACTGATATAAACATTAAAAACCCTAATGTGTTTATGTTTATCAGATTCGGTGTGAATAGTTTTTATATTAAAATTGACTGTTACAATTCATATGATTTAAATAAGTTGTTGGTGCAATATTACAATTAATATGATTTTATGTGCTGCATTAATATTGTGTGTTGTTACAAAGTGGGGTGTTACAAAACATTAAGACACTAAATTTTTGAGTTATAACTTTTAATTATGTGTATTTATTGAGTTTATAGCAAAAGTAACATAAATTTTTTTATAACAAGAAATGTTTTTTTTTCTTAAACCTTTTAAGACTTTTATTTTTAAAAGTCCCAAATGCTTTATAAAGTAGTAAAGATATGCACTAAAAATTCTCGATTAATTAATACCACCTTGGTTTCATATTTATTGTTTATATTTTTTCCCTAATTAATTATCCACTTCTTAAAATAGATAGAGAATATATATCAAAGTTTACCATATTAGCTTTAGTTAAGATTATTATTACAAATTTTAAAGAAGTTACAAATAAATTGGTTAAGGGAATAAGGGTAAGTGCAAATAAGTAAGAGAAAGAAAACTATAATGATGATGTTTTCTAAAACCGTGTATTTTTTGTTGATGAACAATAATTTTGGTACGGAAAAAGTAATTTTTTAGAAAAAAACATATTATGTAAGATTCATTAATGATGATTTAATATGTGAATTTATTTACTACTCCCTCCGTCTTATAATTATAGTCCATCGACAAAAAACACGCAGTTTAAGAAAAACATTATCATTACAGCTTTTTATTTCTTACTTTTTGCACAATGATAGTTTTATACCCTTAACCAATTAATTTATAACTTTTTTAAAGTTTGTAATTATTACCTCTAGTGAGGATGATATGGCAAACTTAATGTAACTTTCTTATCTATTTTTGAAAGTGAACAATTAATTTGAGACAACCAAAAAAGAAAACGTGGACTATAATTTTGAGACGGAGGGAGTATCAAATTTTTTAATGGTGATGCATCTTGTGACCTTATGATGGTAAATGAACTATGAAAATTTTTGATTTCGTGAAATTATATGGGAAGGTAAAATGTTTTCGTGATTGTCAAAAGCGTAGGAATGTTAAAGTGATAATAAAAGTGTTAGACAATGAACCCCGTAGGTTATGATTATTATTCATGCAACTTATATATATTACATAAGGAAATCCTAATGAACCCTAAGCCCACAAATCGAGCTTGAGCTTACTTACTTATCATCTAATACTCTCTCGTAATTCGAGCGGCGAAATCGTGAAAACTCAGACCGGAACAGAATACAAAATAAAACATTAAAGAAATAACTAGTTATTTGATAAAGACATCCGATAGCAAGAGGAGACTGATCTTCAAAATAGAAAGTCACGAACTGATAACGCAATGTATCATACGGGAATAAACCAAAGTATCCCGAACTAGGATAAATCAAAGTATCCTCTTTTTCATACGGGATAAACCAAAGTATCCTGAACCAAGATAAACCAAAGTATCATCTTTTCATAAGAGAAAAATCAAAGTATCTCGAACCAGAATAAACAAAAGTATCCTTTTAAAAACATTACTTGATAAAAAAAAACTAATAATAATAATAATAATTGATATGAATTACGAGTAAAAAACTAAAAAATGTTGTTATTGGTTGTTGCTTTCTTCAACATTTTGTTCATCACGTCAATGGCCATTATATACTTTTTCATACACTTCAGCTTTCTTGTTCATCATCTCCTCATACCCATAATCTCCCAGTATTCTACGTTGTTGACCAACCCATTCATCTGATTCTCTTTTGCTCATTACCTTAAGAGGAACAATATCTTTATCTGCTCCCTCCGTTGACAATCCTTTCTCCCTCAAAACCCTTCTCCACATACGATCTATTGCTGCTGCCCTCGTCGTCGTCATCTCGCTCTAAATTTTTTTATAACCCTAAATAAATAAAACCCTAGTTTTGATGATGAGATTGAAAGGCGGCTGAAGCGATGTATACTGTGCAGTTTTTGTTTTGTGGGAAGAAGGCGAATTTAATGGTGGGGAATGTAGACAGTTGTTATGGATCTGTCGAACTTGTGGGAAGAAGTTGGTATGGATTTGTGTCGAATTTGTCAACCTATTTAACAAGAATTAGTATACCTACAATTGTTGACCAAGACTTCAAAAAAAGATCTCAACAGAAAATTAAAGTATAAAAGAAGATTGATTTGTCTTGTTAAGTTGCGGTTATATACCAAGCTTACGAATCTGCTAATGAGAATTTTTTTTCTTCAAGTATAGAAACGGATTATGATGGCAGAAGGACTAGGTTTAGAGATGGTGATGTGGATTAGGGTTTGACGGGGTGGCTTAAAGGAGGCGGCTCAACGTAGCCACCTAGGTCTGAGGATTAGACATGTTCCGATATCATGTTAGACAATGAAACCCCGTAAGTTATGATTATTATTCATGCAACTTATATAGAGATTATATGAGGAAATCCTAATGAACCCTAAGCTCACAAATCAGGCTTGAGCTTACTAACTTATCATCTAATAAAGAGTACATAAATGTCAATAGTGTAGGAATGTTAAAGTGATAATAATAGCTTGGATTCAACGCTAAGTTCACGAACCCTCTGGGGAGGAGTGAAGAAATCCTTCTAGATGATGTTCATGAACCCTTCGAGGGAGGTGCGAGGGTATCCTTCGAGATGGATGTTAAGTACCCTTAAGGGTAAGGCATAGTACCCTTCAGGGAAAGGGAAAGTACCATTCAGGGTAAGACATGATACCCTTCTTGGTAAGGTAAAGTACCCTCAGGGTAAGGCATAATACCCTTCAGGGGTAAAAAAAAGTCCCTTTGGGGTGAGGTAAAGTCCTTTTGAGGTAATGTAAAGCAAATATGTAGCTAGATTGGATCCAAGGCTAGTAAAGGTTTAAGTTAAAACATAATGTGTTTTAGAATAAGACCAATACTTCTTGTTTTATGCATGTAAATGTGGTGATAATGATATGTGAATCGATACTTGTTGGGTTCGTATGTGTAAAAGAGTCGGTTGGACTAGTATGATATGATTATGATCAACTTGAGGTTGAAGGATAAATGTTAAAACGTGTTGTGAAAATGCATAATATTGATGATGTATAGAATTGACAAGTAGCATGTAAGAAATCTTGTCTAAGTTAAAGGTGAAATATATCGTGTGATGAAGTTACAAAAGGCAATAAAGATTTTGAGATAGTAAAGTTATATTACACATTGTCAAGTATGTAAAGTAAGAGAAGTAATGAATTTTTTATACGAACATGAGTGTTGTGTTGAAAATGCAAAATGAGATACAGTTTATAATCTCTTAAATGAAATGAGACACTATTTTATTTAAAAAATGAAATTATAAAGCATGAAATTTATGCGTGCTTAATATAACACGAGTATAAGCTTAAGGATTTGAATGTGAAAGTTAAAAGGAGTTTATTTTTTTATGAAAAAAATTTAGTTTAATCGAAATAAATGGGAATAACATGATGAAGGTGTACTATATGATGGGTAACTAAAATGTATGATGATATGTTAAGTGATTAATGTTAATTCATAGATATAAATGTTATTCATATGTTAAGAAGATACCTTCGTTGTTGAATCTATATCTATATCTATATTACGTAATAAAATAAGCTTTTTTACAAGTCCTTAAACCTCACCTGTTAATTACCACATTAAAATTTCTGATGTGGAATTCATTTTTTAAATTACTATAGCACAACCACTAATACATCAATTAAATTAAAACTCTAATAGAAAAAAAATTAAAAGAAAATGTATTTTTAATGCATCAATTGAATTCCTTATTTAAAAAAATCAAACGTATGAAGAAAGATTCAAACATCTACTAAACCTCCACCGATTTAAAATATGTATTTTTGTTAAGCAATAAATGATTCGTAACAGCTTCTGCAATACTCTTCTACACCTCCTATATTAATTCAAAATCACTTGTAGTTTGGAATCACCAATTCAATCTTCCACCGATTCAAAATTCAAAAAATAACACAAAAAAGTTTCTTCTGGTGTATCATCGATTCAAAAACACACATACAAATCCTCTTATGCATCATCTGATTCACTCATACAACTTTCTTGATTTTCTTGGTAAGTATCCATTTAATTTAAATATAGGGTTTTGAATTATGTGTTGCAAATTACGATTATTTGTTTCGATTCAAATATATGATATGTTTCAATTGATTATGTTATAATTTATTTTTGTAGGTAGAATATAATTTAGGAAGATTAACCATGTTTGATATGTTTTATCTCTTTTCATTCTTAAGATGTTATACATTTTGATATACAAGTATAACTATTTTGATGTGTCGTGTTTTTAAACAATTAATCTGTCAAAAAAAATTGAGTTATCCTCGTGATTGTTCAGTCATTGTAATGTTGTCAACGATTTAATTTGGTGAGTTTCGATTGTAATGTTAGTTTTTTTTTGTTTCGATTCAAATATATGAACCTCAGTTGTGTTTAAATTAAAGTTGTATCAAATAACATAAAACAGTTTCTCTAAACCTTTGAATCAGGTGATTTCATCGATTTTTATGTTTCGAGAAGATAAATGGATGGAAAATCAGGAACTCAAAGGTATGTGTCTTTCTTCGTCATTTATGTTTCACCATCAATCGTTTGTAGCATTCAAAGTTCTCCGTGAATAAACACAAATATGCATTTATAAACATCTATATCTATATCTATATCTATACTATGTAATAAAATAAGCTTTTTACAAGTCTTTAAAGCTCACCTATTAATTACCACATTAAAATTTCTAATCCTTTTAAATTACTATTGTACAACCGCTAATGAATCAATTAAATTAAAACTCTAAAAGAATTTTTTTAAGAAAATGTATTTTTAATACATCAATTGAATTCCTTATTCAAAAAAGTCAAACGTATGAAGAAAGATTCAAACATCATTAAACCTCCATCGATTTAAAAAATGTATTTTTGTTAAGCAATAAATGATTCGTAACAGCTTCTTCAATACTCTTCTACACCTCCTATATTAATTCAAAATCACTTGCAGCTTCGAATCACCAATTCACTCTTCCACCGATTCAAAATTCAAAAAATAACACAAAACATTTTCTTCTGGCGTATCATCGATTCACAAACACACATACAAATCCTTTTATACACCATCCGATTCACTCGTACAACTTTCTTGATTTTCTTGTTAAGTATCCATTTAATTTAAATATTTAGGGTTTTGAATTATGTGTTGCAAATTATGATTATTTGTTTCGATTCAAATATATGATATGTTTCGATTGATTATGTTATAATTTATTTTTGTAGGTATAATGTGATTGAAGAAGATTAACCAGGTTTGATATGTTTTGTCTCTTTTCATTCTTAAGATGTTGTACATTTTGATATACAAATATAGTTATTTTGATGTATCGTGTATTTAAATAATGAATCTGTAAAAAAAATGAGTTATCCCCGTGATTGTCCAGTCATTGTAATGCTGTCAACGATTTAAATTTGGTAAATTTTGATTGTAATGTTGGTTTTTTTGTTTCGATTCAAATATATGAACCTCAATTGTGTTTAAATTTAAGTTGTATCATATAACATATAACAGTTTCTCTAAACCTCTGAATCAAGTGATTTCATCGATTTATATGTTTCGAGAAGATAAATGGATGGAAAATCAGGAACTCAAAGGTATGTGTCTTTCTTCATCGTTTATGTTTCCACCATAAATTGTTTGTAGCATTCAAAGTTCTCTTTGAAAAAACACAAATATGCATTTGTAAACATGAGAGTATATAAACATGCTCAAATTGAATATGTCTCTTTTTGTGTGGATACAGATTGCTAAGAGCGACAGGGTCCATGGAAAAATGCCAAGTTAATTCGGGTTTTCTTTGACAAAGTAATAAAAAAAAGACGAAAAAACTAGAAAGTGATGTGCTTTTTTGAAATTTTATTGTTGTATTTAGTTGGATGAGTTTCAAAGAGTTGTTATAAAGCTTACATAAAACAGTAAGAAGTTAAGTGAAATAAAATCTTTTGATTATTGGATGTGTTAAGAAGTGAAAGTGAATAAAAAGAAGCAAGTAATACGATCTAACAAAATGAGTACTTGAGATCGTTTTAGAAATTTTTGCTCAGTGATTCCAAGAGCTAGTGAGTAGTTGTTGGTTATTCAGGCGCATACATCTCTTGGATTTGGAACGAACTGTTAAAGCCTACATACTATATTTGACGAAACAAAATGGATGGATCTTATGTGTCAAATGATAACCGAACATATGGTATTCTTCAATTCTTTACTTTGCTCTTTTAGTGATATTAGAGATGAAAAAGGGTGTTTGATTTTTAGGGTCATAATAATCAGATTTGGCGGTGCATGTAAAAGTACCTAACTATCTAATGCTTTGTATAACGGGTACGAAAACACACATTCAAACACCTCACAAAGAGTCCTATCGCATAATGTGTGGGATTATGTCCACGTAAAATAATATATGTTTGGAAATTTATTCGAGTCTACGGGGACGCACGCGTTAATACGTAAAACAATTATGGTAAATATATTAAATGTAATATATTTAGTGATAAAGCGTAAACGAGCATTAAATATTTATATGTATTTAATGGGAAGTATTATTAGTTATTAATTAATAATTGTTAATCAATGGACTAATATGCAATTATGGAGGAAAGAAGAGTGTGGGAATTGTTTCCTTATTGACTCAGTCAAATAGTTTCCTAATCTCCCAAAGGAGGTGGGATTGCCTAACTTGCAAGCCAAGTTTAGAAGGTTATAAATAGAGGCTTAGGATGTTTAGTTTTCTCATAACTTGAAAACCTAAATCCCTAAATCTCTCTTCTCCCTCTCCTCTCAGCTTACACGATCGAACCAAACACCCCTATAGGGTTTTGGTTTGCGATCGACCCAAACAACCCTTAAAAGGTTTTTCGTGTTGATAGATTCAAGAGTCGAAGGCGTTTGGAAGCTTAATCACTACTAGTACTAGCATACTTAATTGTTTGCTAAAGAACGTATTGTGTGTGTTGAAGTAGAGAGATCTTACTTTAGATCTTGGGTGGTTAGTGCGTGGTATACGATTTACACACACGCGTATATTCAAGAAGGTGGTTACGTTAATTGCTAAAAGGTACATGTTCTTATTTTTTTTGTTAATTATCTATTCTCAGCGTTTTATATGTTTTGTTCCTGTGTAACTCGTATTTCAATTGGTTCAAAGTTGTTAAAACCCAACAAAATGTTTATTACGTACATAAATATTGTAATTATATTTGTGTCAATTAGTTATGTAAACATGGTAAAAATGTTACCTTAACCTCGATAATTAATTGTATGTTGAACTACTATATGATGTATAAGAAAGTAAAGTCCAATTTTAAAATTGGAAATTGTTGATAGAAATAATGTCTAAAAACGTTATTAATATTTTTTTGACTATCTCTTACGTTTTGATAAATCACAAAATGTAAAAACCTCAAGTAAAATAAATCATAAACAAGTAATTAGTAGTACTAATTTTCATTTCGAAAATTTAATCACTTAAAAGTATGAATAAAATAAAAGCATTATCATTTTTATGACCAAATGAATTTTAATCAACCTCACATTTTTATAAAAATGTCACAAACATTTTTATAACTTTTACAAAATATTTTTAGATTTAAAAGAAATGTTTTATTCAAAATAAATATTTTGAATTCAAATTTTCTACCTAAAAACGGCTAGAAATGTTCCAAAAAACACCTCTTCCAGAAAAGACAAAAAAGGAAGCGTCTTACCTGAGCGGCCCCCTTAATTATAAGGGCGGTCCCCTTAATTATTAAAGTGACCCGGCACCACTGAATGTTAAGTGGACCGCTCGCAACGCAAAAAAGCAACTCAATTTGCTTATAAATACTAGACTATTCCCCACTGATTTTCTCACCGTTTGCACACACTTTCTTTCTGTTCTAAATCAGTTTATACTCTCCTACAATCCTTTTATCATTTAATCATAAAGCTTTATTTCCAAGTGATCCAAGCTTAGTTCCTCAAGTGCAAAAGAAGAATATTTCTTATCATCAAGTCAAGAAGTGTTATAGTTTAGTTGGTATTGTTGTGAAGTTGTGTTAGATCTTGTAAATTATTTGTGTATATTATGAAGGTGTGTATTAATAGTTGGTGTATAATAGTTTAGATTGTGAATGATCTTCTGTAAGTATAGTTAGATCGGGTGATATTTTGTAATAGTGTTAGAATTGGTGTGATCGTCCATAGTGACTAGCATAGTGAACTTTGTGAGCGAAGTGAAATGGGTTTGTGAAGCGAAGTGAAGTAGTGAAGCGAAGAGAAGTCGTGAAGTGAAGCAAAGTTGTGAGTTGTTGTAAAGTGGTGTGATTAGCATACAAGAGTTATGATAGATTTGTTCTAACTAGGATTAGAACTCGACATTTCGTTTAGTGTCGAAAATTAGTGTAAGCAAAGTTGTGTACGGTTTTCTCCGCCTAAAGGGAGTTTGTTGACATAGTGAAGAATAACTCATCGATTGTTGCTCGGGAGGTGATAGGGGCGAAGATGTCTTCGTTACCGAACCACTATAAATCCTTGTGTTGTGGTTTGATCTTTCTAACTCTTATCTCTTGCCTTTCATATTATTTATTTACTTATTTGTATTGTTCATATTGTGCACATATTGAGATCACATAAAGTTGAATCTAACTATACATTGATTTAAAAAGCGGTAAACTATTCAAACCCTCCCCCCTTCTAGTTTTCCACAATTAGTATCAGGAGCCACGTCAAACAAGATTTGTAAAATAAATTATATTTTAAAACTTGAATCAATCTATGAAATCGAAAAAATATTTAGAAGGGTAATCTATGCAATCCCGAAACTAAAAAGGATGAAATTGTACCATTTGATAAACAAAACGATGATCTTAAAAAGAAACTTGCTAAAAATAATGAAGCCAAAATGGTGATTTATAATGTTTTACCACGTAAAGAATACGAAAGAATTTTTATGTGTAAAACCGCAAAAGAAATTTGGGATACTTTGTTAATCACTCACCAAGGTAATAGTCAAGTCAAAGATAACAAAATAGATCTTCTTGTTCAACAATATGAACAATTTACGATTCCGGAAGAGGAATCAATAGATAATGCTTTTGCTAGATTTAACACTATTATTACTAGTCTAAAAGCACTTGATGAAGGTTTTTCTAGCAAGAATTATGTTAGGAAATTTCTTAGGGCACTTCATCCTAAATGGCGCGCAAAGGTTACGGCTATTGAAGAGTCGAAGGATTTAACATCACTATCGCTTGATGAACTTATTGGAAACTTGAAAGTTTATGAAGTGATAATAAAGAAAGATTCCGAAATGGTTAAAGGCAAAAGAGAACAAAATAGATCTCTTGCCTTAAAGGCCAAAAAGGAATCTAGTGATGAAGATAGTTCGACCTCTGATAGTGAAGACGAAGAATACGCCATGGCCGTGAGAGACTTCAAGAAATTTTTCAAAAGACGAGGAAGATTCGTAAGACAACCACATGATGAAAGAAAGTCATCCCAAAGAAATAAAGATGACAAAAATGGCAAAAGCAAAAAAGAAATGTTTTAAATGTGGAGATCCAAATTATCTCATCGGAGAATGTCCAAAACTATCAAGAAACTATAATCAAAGAGCCTTCGTTGAAGGATCATGGAGTGATAGTGACGTAGATAAAGAAGAAAAGGCTAAAGACGAAAAATGTCTCATGGATAAAGCATCTAATGAGGTACTTTCCAAAACCGAATTCTTTAGTGATGACCAATCGTCGTTAGATGAAAAAGACTTAGATAGTGAGTATAATAGATTATGCAAAGTAGGTCTAAATGTCATGGCTAAAAATAAATCACTAAAACAAATTAAAAATCAATTAGAAAGTGAAATACTAAAACTAAAAAATAAATTATCTAGATTAGAAAAGGGTAAGGAGGCTAATGAAGAATGCAAAATATGTCAAGAGCTTAGGTTTGAAAATAAAAGGCTTAAGGAAGAAATTTCTAAGCTTAATCAATTTAATAATAGTAGTCACTCACTTAAGAAAATATTAAGTCTTCAAAAACCATCCGGAGATAAAACCGGTCTAGGATTCAATTCTACCAAGGATCAACTAGCGAGACTAAACAAGTAAATTTTATAAAGTCACAAGAGGTTGAGTCTAAAGAAAAATTAGTAGAATCAAACTCAAGCCTAAAACCAAAATTTATACTTATAAACACTACTAAAATACCCATTGCAAGTGATGACGAAGTAAAACGTTTTTATAAACCTTCCTTAAAACCCGGAGTCAGATTTACTAAACCTAAAATGAGATCTATAACTCCTCCTTCAAAAAAAACTAATAACCCTCAACGTCGGTCTAAAACACCACAACCTAGGAAATATCAAGGTAGACAAAATTACCCTAATAGTAATCATTCGATATGGAATTATTCACAACAACCAAACTTCTCTCTGTGGAGAATATGTCCACCATATATGTATCCGAATCAAATGCAACATATGCAAAATATGTTCGGGACTAACAATTTTGGACCCATGAGACATTGGGGACTATGTGGTTAAGTCATTACAACATTTAAGTTGAGTTGTTCATGAACATTGTTTGGTATCCGACGAGTGTACACATTCTTAAAACTTTATGACATGATTACCAAAAGATTTCTCTTTCAAAGCTTGCTCACTTAAAGATGTTGAAGAAAACACATCGTAGGCAAAGGTATGTATTCTTTCCAAAGCTCTTAGAATTTAGATTATGTGTTAAATGCTAAATGATTATATATTAATATGCTACAAGTAGTATTTTCCAAACAAATAAGTTATAGTTAATAGAATATAATCTAAGGTTGTGGAAATAGTGTAGTCTCTAGAAATGCCATTTGTTGATTTTCTAGAATTTAGAGAAATTGTTCATTATGAACTCTTCTCTCACGTAGTTGAATTATGATTCTCTATGTACTACTATAAAATAGAAATCTTGTATGTCCACTTGTAGCAAACTTACGTAGATGAAGAAAAGTGAGTTAGTGGGTAATAATTAACATAGAAGTAGGATTAGTTTTACATCTTACGCCAGAAAGGCATTGATTCATCAATTAGTATATATATAATAATATAGGAAAATAATCAACCAATTACCCTTAGCCAAGGATTGGTCAAGTATTCACAAATTAAAATA